>OFHS01000529.1:9338-40559 GCA_900245855.1 Calvadosia cruxmelitensis
TGCCGCTGTGTTTATTATACAGACTCGATTATCAAAGGAGCGACGTCATTACTATTTTATGCCTGCCGAAGGAACTCCATTCAGGTGAACATGAGAGGAATAATTTACTTTGGTTTTAAAGATTTGATTTGATATATTTAGATAGATTGATAGATAGTTTATTTTAAATCATGTAGAGCAATGTAACAAAACAGTACAGCATAAAGAAAGATATCAAGAAAACATTACATGATCATGGCCACCCCGTAAGCACGCAATGCTTGTTTATCTGGGAGATGGTATATGATAAATATGATAAATACCATGACAGGCAAATGCAGAATAGAATTTAATTATAACTTATGTACATCCTAATCGTTAATTAAAGTTTAATTTACAAAATTTTTAAATTATGTACCCAGTTTAATCAATGTTTAGATGACTGCAGTGATTTTGCTGGTACAACGGTTTCTGGTAAACAGTTCCACTATTTAACGATGCGAGTGCTTCAATATGTGGTTTAATAGCTGATATAACGCGATGTAATAGTTTGAGGGCATGACCACAAGATGCTGTTCTTCTGTTGCTATTGGTTGCCAGGGTGAAAAGTTCATTTACAGGCAAATCTACTATATGGTTTCAAATTTTGTAGTATGGAATATTCCAGTCGGTATATTGGGCAAATTGAAATCCCTGTACAATGTAGCAGGACATAATACAGCAGTAGAACAGAAGTCAAAGAATTCAGAGAACAGTTCTGTCTCGCATAGATCCAGAGATGATGAGCATGGATTGTAGACACAAATGAAGCGAATAACAGTGTACATCTTGCATCCGTAGAGTTCTGTAGAACTAGGTGGCGTGTGCTTCTTGTGTCTGTAGAGTTCTGTAGAACTGGGTGACGTGTATGTCTGTGGTGTCAAACGAAGTGTCAAGTGTTGTGACGTCACTTTGTCATGTGCGTTACTTGTTAGATTGTTCTGGTATCAACGTATGTCAGCGGTAATTTGTCTAGTCATGTGTTGTAAATATGTAGTGTCGTGCTTTGTGGAATAAAAATGAGTGTACTCGAAGTTCTTGGCGAGGAGCCACTCGCAATGGTGTTTACTCTGTTTTCCTTACACTGAACTATCGACTTACAAACAGCATGTAGCAAAACGCAAATCAACAACAATAGCCTCCAATTTGTTGAATCTCTTGGGCACCTAGACAAAGATTACTTTGATTGAGTTTAGAATACAAATACAGTAGCCTTTCCAATTCCAGATTGTAGCATTACAAGGATCATTTTCTAAAAGATACTAAAGATCTGAGATTAAGCAATTAACAAATTGGGAATAGTTGATGGCATTTGAGTTTCGATAATGGAAAAGCTAAGCTTCGATAATAAGATAAAATTATTTATGATTAGTTAAGCTTCTAGGTTGCCTGAACTCTTATCAACAATATTGAAATATCGATCAAAGGCTTATTTACAATCTGTAATACGTTTATGTATACCTGGGATTCCCAATGGACTCGGCAGAAGCGTTAAAATAGAAGATGGAAATCTACCTGGGCACTATGCTTAAGCTCATGTATATTGATGATAGAGGAAACACGTTTGTATTTTGTATTCACCCTCTAAACACATTAAAAGTAACAAGCAGCTGTTGAAAAATCATGTGAATTTGAAAAATAATGAAAAACCATGTGAAAAGTGCCCTCATTCAAATGGTTTTTATACAGTCTTTTAAATGATTTTCACGTGAATCTCTCATGGCTCCTATCCATACTACATGTGTATTAGATACGGGACGAAGTCAGGTATTAGAAATTGTCGACTTCGATTTGGAATAAAATTTCAAAAGGTAAAATTTTGAAAAAGGAATTTAAATTTGAATAATTTTGATTTCCTTAAAGAGAGCAATTCTCCGAGGGATAACAAGTTTATGGGCAAGACAGGGGCAGGGTACGGATTTATAAACAAACTTGAACGTCAATGACCGAAAACCATACGAAAGCAATTCGCAAACAACTTCAAAAACTTGGTTCAAATTTTCTTAGCTATCGAATAAGCTATCACTTGTTCCCATAAATTCTCTGTGTGTTGACTACTGCTATCGTTTTGCTGTGCGAATGAAGAAATCATTTACACGGCAGCAGAAAACTATCAGAAACTTGTTTTGGAGTTACCTTGAGGAAGAAAACCTTAATTTCTTCCCTAAAAAGTAATAGCTTGCAAAGCCGATTTTTGGCTTTGTTGTTTAGAATTTGATTTAGAATTCTGGTACTGAAGTTCGGGAAAACTGAATTTAAATTCGAAATTCGTCCTATCTCTAATATATATGACCCCTTCAGCATGTTTCGAGTACTAAAATGGCGGCCTACTGGAGCAGCATCGATCAGGCATTGCAGCTGTAGCTTGAAAACCTAATTGAAAACATTTACTGGGGCTCAAATGGAGCTGTCCAATGGGGGTTTATTTTCTGACTGCTTCTGTTTATATGGCTGGTGTCTCAAGGTTATCTCTCGTCTTCAGTGTTTCTGTAGTCATTGAAGATAACCACAAGATGTATCATAAAGCCAAGCTCAGTGCGGTCCAGCTGGTCTTCAATGAAGGTAACCAGATGCTCTCTGCATTGTCTTGTTTTCGCCCGATCTTATTATATATTGTGTTAGGCAAAACCCTGTTCAATGCTTTGTTGCGTGTGATTGTTATGATGTGGACTTAATAGATGGAAGATTTATTTATTGATTAATTGATTGATTGATTGATTGATTGATTGATTGATTGATTGATTGATTGATTGATTGATTGATCTGGATAGTATATTTCCACCTCGTTCAAGGTAAACATTTTCGTAAATAGATATACAGGTTGAATAAACATAAATGAAATGATTGATTGATTGATTGATTGATTGATTGATTGATTGATTGATTGATTGATTGATTGATTGATTGATTGATTGATTGATTGATTGATTGATTAGTCAGCTGGTGAGTAATGTTAGCCTATATTGACAAGTACTTTACACGCAGCTTATATCTACAAATATTTCTATTTGGATGTACTTATGCTTTTCCTAGCTCTGGAATCTTTGAAGTCAGGAGAGAATGGAACTGGAACGCAGGCAACGGTTGCCAACTGGTGAGAGGGCTGCTGCATAGCTCATTGCCAACACAATCATTCTACTCTTTCTCATGTGTGTTCACATTTTGAAACAAGATCTTAGACAGGAAACTCTAGGATATACAAGTAGCCTTTTGGGGCTTTTACTGAAGTCAAGCCTGTCTTAATTGACTGCCCAGAAGACTAATGGTAAATGGTCTCTCATCACAGGTGGTCTCTTAGGACAGGTTATTGCTGTCAGTCCAACCAGTTGGATTGTGCGTGATATAAATGCTGTTACATGAATTGGATTTGCGTATTTTGTGACTGATGTTCTGTAAGCATACACTTCTGTTCATTATTCACAAGAAGACGACCAAGGTTTTTAAATACATAGCTAAAAGATCCATCTTATATACCTAATTTACTTTTATTTAGCGGACTAAGTTTTTCATGTTGCTAAATGTAATTTAGGTGAGGCTAGACTCACACCATAGTGCTGACGTGCCAGGGGGTTGTAATAAAGGTGGGTCTCAGACTCTCAGTATGGATTAATTGGCGTAGTGTGTCATCAGACAGTGCATTCTTGCCGCCCTTCTCTTTACCACACACATGGCCTAGATGGTGGAGTGTGAGCAGCAGCTCCTCACCATTGCTACTGCCTGCGAGATCCTAAAATATTTGCTTTACCAGAATCTGTGCAGTTGTTGCAAATTGCAATCAACATTAGTCCTTGCACTACGATAGATATGGATGGGATGCTAGGAATTTCCCACCCTGCCGCTCCCTTCAATTCATTAGCAGGTAGTCGTAGGAATTCCACTGACTTAGCAATGTGACTGGTGCTTGGTTGTGGTGACAGGTTTGCTATCTCAACGAGTACTGCCATTCCCGGGGAAGCAGCCCCCACCAAACCGATTTCTTCTATTCGCATCCATGCAGCTCCCACCAAACCAAGCACCAATGCCAAACAGCTTATCTACGGTGATGAGTTTAACTTTTGATGAAAGAAGTCCTATATTCAACATCAGCCCCTATGTGAATTTCTTGCCACAATTTTCCTATTGGTTTTGGAAAAATTTAGACTCATTAATTAAATTCATTTTGCAATGCATTTTGGGATACTGGCAAGTTTGACTTCTGCAATGTAGTGTGTCACCTAAAATGGCTTTAGTTGAGGCGCAATAATACGTACCTCTTATTTGCATGATTCTTAGTTTCACCAATTGTTCTTGGCTGTCAAATATTATTCACTGCAGCTGTAACCCAATCTCGGTATTCACCATGATCCCAACATGCATTGACACTGCGCTTGACCAATTGAAAATTCCTGCAATACTGTTTTCATGACTCATTCAAATTTGATTTAAAATTTTGGTAATTCTGGAATGTTTTTTTGATATTTTCTATGATTTCTTCAAGAGGATAGTTGTAAGACATATGGGATTTAGTTTTAAGGCGAGAGCAATTTGTCTTGTATTCCATTGTCCCTTTACACGTTTGAGAAGTATTTATTAATGCTTGATTTTTGAACATGACATTTATGTCACCGCCCTATTTGCCGTCGTTATTGCCATTGCATCGTTAGAAACTACTTTCTTACCATAATATTTCATCTTGTGGTATCAAAGAAGAAACATTACTTGACTAAGAGCGAGTCATAATAAAAAGTTTAGATAATATTGCTTGCTGAGTATTCGTCATGGAGGGGGTTGGGTATTCAATGTAGATGGATGGAAGTTGTGGTTTGAATGTTATGTGAGTACAGTGAAACCTGTCTATAATGGTCACCTTCGGGACCTGAGAAAATGACCTTTATAGACAGGTGGCCTTTTTGTCCAGGTTGATTTCTATAGAAAGTGTCATTTTGGGGTTATGAAGAGTGGCCTTTATATACAGGTGGCTGCTCAATCGAGGTGGCCGTTAATACAGATTTGACTGTACATCATATGGTCGATGTTGTTCATCTATAGGCCGTATTGCACATTTATGGCTGCTGAACAATACGAACAACCTTACAGTAAGGTCATCCATCCCACAGCGGAGGAGATACGGGTTCACTTGGATACAAATGGACTCAGTACATCACCACAATGTAAGTCATTCACAATGCTGTTGTATGGTCTTCTTTTCTTTCATGTGTTGCTAAATTATTGTCTATGATTGCTTGCAGAGCCAAGTTCAACAAGATAATTAACCCTTGTCCTGCTATTAACGTGTATACACGTTCACGTTTTCGAAACAATTCAAAAGTAGCACCATATAACCAATCACATAGCTAGTCCCTAGCGATCAACCAATCGGCAATCGATAAAGCGACTTCAAGTCTTCATTTAACTAGTTTTATGAGCCGGACATGTCTTAATAAGTATCTACAGTAGCATTAACATCTGTTTTTACTAATAGATTTAAAAGAATTGTATCATGGTAACCTTTTTATATCCACATACAGAAGTGTAACATATCATACCCATGTTTGTATCTCCATCCTAAAAAAATATATTGTAGCTTGTTGGTTTTTGAGAAAAAAGAATGATGATGATTATGATTATGTACTTCATATCATATGTTTCCGCATATTTCTAACACCAAATTATTTGTCTTTAAATGCCACCTCGGCTTATGTTCAAGTTCTGTTTTTAAACAAGAAGAGTAGAATATTTAACGAGCATTTAAGGGGAAAACTGAAGGTCGACTTATACTAGAGATTGGCTTGTACTATATACATGGAAATTTACGGTAAAACGTTCAAACATTTTTCACATCTTATAGATTGAAGCAGCCTGTGAATCAATTAGATTGATGCTTTAAAGATTCAGATCTCTGAAATATATGCATGCGTGTAGAGCAATTGTGTTTGGCCACTGCTTTTACTTTTCATTTTGTTAAACTGAACTGAAAATGTATTTTTCTGGCTCTATTTTAAGCTGGTCTGGAAAGAGGGATGCAGCATATATGAGCTTGTTGTGATAGTATTTGTCTTACCATTTATTCTTTATGATTTCCATTGTAAATGTTGCTATTAACATTCTGTTTGCATTTGCATAGGTAATGAGGAACTGGTGTCCGGTTTGCTTTTATCTGCTGCTAGCATCACAGAAACGACAGATACCTTTTGGGACAAAGAGCGAAACTCAAGGTATCGTTCTGTGCTTGCAGCCTACTCATTCTGCATTAGCCCAATCGACAAAGTGTATTTTTGTATTTTTCTGATGCAAAGTCAATGTTAAATCTACTGTATATTACACGATTCCTTGTGATTAAGAAGACGAGTAGATTTGGTCAAGCATCGCTCTACAAAAACATCCATTGTAGGTCTATGCACCAGGTTCTAGAAGTATTTTGCTCGGTGACTAAAGGTGACCAGGTTCTAAACATGTGTTGCTCGGTGACCTTGTGTGGTTTTCCTTGGGTGAAATGCTGTGGAAAACAAAGCCACAATATTCTTATTCACCACTCACATGGTTTTCTACAATAGTGTTGTTTGGGCTTTTGAATGCCCTTTACGCACATGGATTCATTTTGAGGTAAACATCTAAACCTTGGCAACAATTCCACTGACTGGAAATATAGGGTTACAATACTAGTGGCCTGGAAATGCTCAACATTTCAATAGAAAGTTGTGATGTTCCCAATTAAATGATAAAGTTTGACACAAAGTGAAGAGACTGTTGCTACTGCTGCATGGTACGTTAGTCAAACAATAGACAATACAGCAATGCAGTGTGTTACAGTCTTACATATAGTTTGAGGTCTGGATACTAGTTGCTAGATCCCAACATACATGTGCCAAATAGATTGTAGCCCATATAACATTAATCTGTATGCTGTTTTGCCCGTTTAGCGTTCTATGTGCTTCCTAACTAATGAAACAATTAAGCATTTATCGGTCAATTTTATTGGTATTTTCAGAGGTTGCAGCAGAAAACTTCACATCAATAGAGCATGATGTAACCATGTAAAGCTGTTTTTATTTTGCTTAGAAATGGCGTTACTTCTGTTTATGCTGCCACAAGTTTTGGTTACGGGCGCTATATGAATACAATCCACGCTGTCAATGGAACCAGGTATGTCGGCAGAGACATTTGTCATCTCATCTTCTACTGTTCTAGCCATTTAAAATGTGCAGGCCTATAACGAAGTGAGATCGTTATGGAAGACAACTGTTTGCTTCTGGTTTTCTTGTAATTATAATTCACATTGAATGGGTAAAGGTTTTTATAGTAAATACAACTGTCAATCAAATTACGGAAATGAGAAATATGCTAATGAGATTACAACGAGTTTATTTACATGAATACGAGGATAGAGGTATGGTGATAAGAGAAGGAAAATCCATTCCTTCCTTAACTACAATATGATTGGCTACGCTACAGACCAACGGATACCATAGTCCTTCATTTGCCACAATAGATGTACAATATGAGCACTAGTAACACCAAAGTACAACACCACGCCTCTCTGGCTACAACTGATGTTAGCAGCCAAAGTCAAGGTTTATATACACATGGACACAAGGTCACATGGACACAAGGTCACATGGACACGAGGCTGTATATCACTATAGCTGCTAGCAAGCATACAATTGTTATGACATTCACATTTTGATAACCACAATCACTTTATTTATTTTATACACAATTTTATAAAATGTACCCACCGGGGTAACTGTACTATACTATCTGTGTATGACAGTGAAATGCGAGTTTGAATAAATATACTGATTGATTGACTTTTTGAAATGGATTATTTACCTGTTGTACATTAAGTCTGATGTATGTAACCGTAAATTGTGGAATTCCGTGTGCAATGGTGTCACGATGAAAAAGAGGAACGGGTTGTTCTCGTAACAACACCGTTTCATCATCATCATCATCATCATCATCTTCATCATCATCATCATCATCATCATCATTATTTACCTGTATTCTATCTGTGTTTTCATAATAGGGAGCCCCCTCCATTTAGCAGAAATGTTGTTGAGGAAAATATCTACAAACATGCAGCTCAGTTCAGCAATGGAGACCCAACAGAGATTGTATTCTCGGTCCCTGTGAGACAGCCAGGTACTTGGTAGCGATCTCAATACAACCAAGGATAGGAACGATACATTTTATCTGTACTCTGAGTAAGAGTAAAAGTAAGCAGCTTCACAACTACTCTGAGTAAGAGTAAGAGTAAATCAACTTGAAACTACTCTGAGTAAAAGTAAAAGTATGCCTAATAAAATGTTACTCAGAGTAAGAGTAAAAGTAAAAATGTCGTATTCAAAGGAACAAGACGTGTAACGGTCTTCAACAGCAGTACGGTAAAATCTATTGTCAGTCTCATGCTAGCCAAACAATATGAAGCAAGATGTTACGCATCATGTACGGCATGTGATGAATATTCAATCGTCACTGAGCATAATCACAATTAATTTTTTGTAAATTACAAACAAATATTTTATTAATTTATTGGTTATGCAGTGAAGAAAACACTAGTCCTTCTGCGCTAAGCAGGCACTCAGATGCAGATGCCAGTGCAGCACTGGGTGAGATGTGTGAATCAGTATCGGTGAATGACGAGCAAGTCATTCAACAAGGGTAGTTCTCTCAAAGAAGGCAAATCTTGGTCCCCTGAGAACGAGACTGACGAATGACTTAGCTCAATTGATAGAAAAATTGGCCAGTCTAGGGCTTTGGGTGTTGCTCAGAAAAGTATCATGGTCACATACATCCTCTGGCATAATTCTTTCTTGTTCTTGTGATGCTATATACCAATCTCCATTGCCACAGAAAATAGTTTATGGGACAAAACAGTGAAAACTATATGGACAATCAAGCGATATTCCAGAAATACTTTTACTCAGAGTAGCAGAATACTTTAATTACTTTTACTCAGAGTAAGATACTTTGCAATATTTTTACTCCGATCCAGAGTAAGAGTAACACAAAATTTATTTACTCAGTAAAGTAGCGATCCTGCCAAATGTTTACTCCGAGTACAGTATCTGAGTAAATTACTCTGAGTATTTCCTATCCTTGAATACAACCATGAGTAATTGATAAGTTTTTTCAGTAGTTATGTTCTACAGTGAAACCTGCCTATAATGGTCACCTTTGGAACCTGAGGAAAATGACCTTTATAGACAAGTGGCCTACTGCACAGGTTGATTTCTGTAGAAATATCATTTTGGGGCTATGAAGCGTGGCCTTTGTACACAGGTGGCTGCTCTATAGAGTTGGCCGCTAACGCATGTTTGATTGTATGATGTAGGTACTAATTTTGAGTTTAATATGTGCTCGATGAAACTAGACCTTGGGCTTGTTGGGTTCACAACCATAAAAGTGAATAAATGGAATTATCAGTTATCACTTATCCAATATTAATTTGAATTATATACAATGCGTTGCATTTACTTTGTAGACATCACTCCGTTTGACCCAACTGCAACTATCAAAACAAAGACCAATGTAAACATACCTATTAGTGCTCCAATAACAACGAATGGCGACACAGTATTGGCTGCAGGTGAGAAACATCAAATGTTTGTTGATTGTTGATCCTAGTTATGTTAGTTATGGAAAAATGTAAGAGTATAGCCAAATTCATTTTCTCTCAGTAAACAATGCAAGTAATGATAGGCGCAATGACTTGCTTGGCTTGCCACACTCTCCTTACCTTTGTTGCTAAGCAACAGTATTTGTATCTGGGACAGTTACCAGAAAAGTGAACAATCAGCATCGCAATTTGCCTTCATTGTTCAGTTTTGATGAATCACCATCAGCTAAGAATTCTACTAGCGTCCACTTGCAGTTCTGGTGCTGTGCAAGTAGCGCTCGCCACAGTTAGCTCGAATCTCAAACTGCTCTGCTACTTGTGACCCGTATGGCTTTGACTTTAGTGTGACGAATTGCATCTTGCTTGCTGACGTTCTGTAGAATTTGTCTTCCAGTGTGTGTTATTTCTTGATTTTCTTCCGACCATTGCTGTTGACCGTGGCTAAGGGGATTCCAAGCATTCTGTTGTCAGTCATTTTCCACTGTTGGCTAAGTAATGTTTCTAAACAATAACTTTGCCAAGCACAAGGAGTTGTGCTATCTGGGGTTTTAGGGAGGCGATAGTCCCCAAATTGTAAGAGGACATCCTGAATTGAAGAAAATGAGCACTTTCTTTGAGAATACATGCACACACATGCATCTCTTCAAAGGTATAAATAACAGCGATTATATAGCCTGTACCTTGAGAGGGAGTTGCAGTTGCCACTCCTATGTAATTTCTGTAGTATCTTACTTTGTTGCCGTTATACTTGATAGAGCACTGATTTGCACTTTTCTGCTTGTGTGAAGATCATTATGGGATATTTTGGAATTTGAATTTTCTTGTAGTTGTTGGCATGATGCTGGACAGCTCTTATCTCAATCAAAAGCTCTTAAATGCCACGTCATTGGTAAGAACTGTTTTTCAAGTCGATTGAGTTGATACAAAGTTTAATACAAGAACATTGCGAGCATTTTATTATTCTGATTGTGGTATGAGAGTTTGATGTCACCTGTGTTAAGCGATCACTGAACAGATCAGCAAAAAGTGGTCTCTTAACACAGGTGTCACAGCAGGTAAATTGTATTGCTTAAATCTTCAAGAGCCACGTAAAGGTGGTCTTCTGAGACACGTGATCATTTACTACAAGTAAATTATTTTGTTTGAGTCTCCAAGGGGTCTTTTGAAGATGGTCTCTTAACACAGGTGGTCTCTTAACACAGGTGGTCACTTTCCACAGGTAAATGGTACTTGTTAAATTTTCAAGTGGCCTCTTAAAGGCAAAGTTGGTGGCTTAACACAGGTGGTCAGCTGGTCGGTAAGATAAGTTGGACTTTATGGTGCACAGAGTGGATAAATAACAGTGATTTCCAGTGACAAACTTATGCATTGTTTTCCTAGGGCCTTTAAGCTTTAAGCCTGGCAGCCCACATGGCCTTAGAAAATCAGAACCATATGGCATCGTTTCTTGACCAAACTGTGTCTGTCTCCTATTTTTAATTAATTTCTTTTCACAACGATTTGGAAGATCCTTCCACTTCAATCAAATCCTCTCCTGACCTTGGCAACATCCTGGGGGAGGGAGGACACTGCTGTAGTCATTAGATCTCAATCATGGCCTTCATCATCATTCTGTAAACGAGTCACAATTTCCTGTCTAACAGCGTCACTTGCAAGTTGCGTGCCTCATCTCCATGAAGAGATCATTTTGATTTCTTCATGTCTGTTTGACTTGTATTTTCCATAGAAAGACCCATCATGCAACAGTCCTTCTTGTGCATTGATCGACTGCAGAAACAATGAAGTGAGTTGTGGTTTTGTTTTGATGGTGGCATTGTTTGTTGCGTGTAGTGCGAGTCAATGTATTTTATGACTGAATAATTGTGCATGACAATTATATACTGTTGATGTGTTTTTTACAATTATGTGTAATTTACTTTTGATATGTTATTGTGTTGCTGTTTATGTTGACTTTGTCTTATTATCTGCAGACGTACGGGTGCTATCTGATTGACGAGAGTGGATACATCGTTGCCAGCTCAAGAGGAAACCGAGACGTAAGTAAACACAGCTGAAACTCAGAAAACAAATCTGCAATGTGCTATTTTCTATTTAAAGATCGTTTGGTGCTCCCCAAGTGACATGGACACTTTAATAAGAAGATTTTGTGCTCTAAACTTTCTGTTGTCAATCCTATTCATTTGCAGGGTTGTGCAACTTGATTTTAGAAGTATCTAGTAACAACAGTCAAACTTGTGTTAGTGACCACCTCTATATAGCAGCCACCTGTGTATAAAGGCCACTCTTTATAGCCCCCGATGATACTTTCTATAGAAATCAACTTGGACAGAATAGATAGATAGATAGAAGTATATTTCAAAACCCCTAATCAGTACATACAATGTCTACAAGATGTTATTAGCTAGGGTATATTTACATGTGGATAGAACAACTGATTCTTTAGGCCACCTGTCTATAAAGGAAAAGGAAGGCCACCTGTCTATAAAGGTCATTTTTCTCAGGTCCCAGAGGTGACCGTTATAGACAGGTTTCATTGTAGTTCTAACTTCTACTCTCAGTTACAACTTCAAGTTACCCTTGCACAAAAAAACTATGTTACCATAGAAGTTACTTATAAAGTAGAATTACATTTTTAGTGAAAGTAACGACCTGCAAGTGGCTGGCTACTTGTAGCAAACTACTTTTCTTTGCAGCAAAGAAGTGTAGTTTTTAGCAAACAGCTTTCCGATTTAAGCAAAATTATTTTATCTATTTTCCATATAATTTTGATTTTCAATGTCATGCAGGTATGTGTTTTGAGGATTGTAATGTTATTGCATTTGCTCCCAGTCGATCATCGGGTATGCCTTTTTTGTCTTGTAGGTTGGTGAATTTATAGGTATTCCACAAGGGCCGCTTGTTAAACATCTGAAAAACGACACAGAAAGACTATTGACAAAGTAGGTTGTTATCCAATATGGCGGTTTGTAAGCACCTACCCCTTTTAAAGTAGGCCAAGACATAAAAATGGGGTTTAATATATTTGAATAAAAAAAGTTTATTGAGAGGCAGTCCATGTTCATGGTTCTAAGAAATTGTTATGATCTGTTGGATATGTTCTACAGTCGAACTAAGCTATTATCCCACTGAATGTTTTCTTCTATTGCGTATTCTCATCACAAGTTCAATTCCATTTGCCATACTGGTTGTGCTATTCACTCCTACTTAACAACCCACAGTTTAGCTGCCCCAGATTGCAGCAGCAGGATAGTAATCAGGCTCGATTGTACACTACCCAGAGACTAATAGTAAGAAACATTTGATCTTGCTGCTCTGGACTTAATCCGGATTCTTTGAAATCACTGGAAATCATTTCTTCATTGGCCTCTTTTGATAGAAATGGAATAAGCTGCAGTATCCTAACTCTCCCAACTATTCTAAATAGAATCAAAGCTCTGTTTACGTCCCAGCTCTGTTCTCGCTGGAACTCTGGTGCTATCTCTTTGTGGATTGCTCTGCGCCTGCCATATGTATCCAATGACTGGAATGACCATGTGCATTCTTTGTTGCAGTGTGACGTTAACTGACTCCCAATTTGAATGCCCAAGAGAAGAGAAACAGACTTCAAGCGCAGGAAGATTGCTCATGGTAACTTGAAATATCTTCCTGATGCATAACACATTCACATGCACATCTAATGTTCATACCCTCTGTCGGATCCTTATGGCTTTTCCTGTTTTTCATTCTCTGTGTTATTTATTGAATAATGAATGTTAGTTCTTGACTAATTAATTAAAAATTAGTAAATGTCTCCGGTGCTTGATGTAATAATGTTGTCAATAATTGCACGATCAGTTCTGCTTAGGGCAGCCTTATTGTTCTTAATTAATGTTTTCTGTTTTGAAGTAGGTGTATATGTTGTTCTACACTGATTGACCAGTTTTAATAGGTTATTTTAGTCGTATGTAGGTCTGGTGTATTTAAGTATACATTTTCTCTTTTAAATGCTCGTTAATCTGTAAATGGACTTCTTGAGGTAACTGTACTTTTACTGAGTTATATACGGTTGAATGCGAGTTGAAATGAATAAATGCATTCATTCATATTTTCATTCAGTCAGTCCCGTTTTACTCACCGTTTCGTCTTTCAATTCTTTTCACGATGATATAATTACTTTATTGTTTGTATTTATCAGTGCTGCTTCTCCATCTTTGATTGTTTTGTTGTTGCCTTGGTAGCCGCTGGTCTCCATGGTGAACATGATGACTTGGATGTTTCAAGCAACAGCAATGTACGTTTTAGCCAACCTCATTACATTGCTGTGTTTGTGATAATGTATGGTTGAATTGAACAGTACTTTTGCAACAGTTCAATTCATTTTCAGTATAATACAGAAATTACAAGACAAATTAAAAAAATCAGCTTACATAACCATCCATACACTACACTGGTTTACTGCAGGCGAGAAACGTAACGGTTTATTTGAAATCGGTAACTATTGAGAAAATTCTAGATTCTCAAATCCAAACATGTGATGCATTCTCTAAATATGCAAGACAACGATGTTATATTGTTAATTTGTTATCACATTACTGTAAAGTTCTTTGATGCTGATGATGTCATATGTTATTTTTAGATATGACATCATTCTATAAGTAATGATTACATGATTGATACATAGGAGAGAATTTTCTAGAAATGTGTTACATCATGTCATTATTTTTTCAGATTTTTATCTCAAGTTAGTCTCCCAACAATGCTGTACGGATTGACAGCCGAGGCGGAGGAGATTGTCACACCACCTAAACCAGAGGGTTTTGTCAGCTGCACTAAAGCCTTACCTTTTTACTTCATCAATCACACACGGCTTCCTGTCAGTGGTAAGCTGATTGTGTTATTTGACATTGTGTGGTCTCAACCTCCCGTTGGAGAGTCTCTTGAAAACCCAAGAACTCCTTTGCCTCATTAAAAGACCCCTGGGGCTATTCTACCATCCCATTGCAAGATCCCTTTAGAACGACTCCTTGTTCCAACGATGGATCCACTTATTAGCTGCCCTTAACCAATGTCATTTGATGTGACGTCTTTTACCGTCCTCCTCCTCCTCCTCATTTTTATTAATTGCATGCCTCCATCTGGAGTATTGTCGCGACCTGCATGGATATAGAACAAACAGTAAATAAAATGTATAAAATTATTATTTTCAGATATAGAGTAGTTAATTCATCCGTCCCACATCTCGTTAATGGAATCTCTGTCGTTGACCGTTGGCCTTTGCACGTGACGATGACCGATTGACTGTTTCCTTTCTTTATTGATTCATTCCATTTGCTCTTATTGCTAGTGGTATTCATCTGCCCGTAACGTTCTACGGCAGGATGACCTAATGCACTATTTAATGTTTTGCTTTTTACGCGACGGCCGCCATAACGTCAAAAAAACAGAATACCAAAAGCACACAAAACAGCAAAAAGATTTTGTCGGACACCAATGGTAGCTCAAAACTCAAACCCAAAGACTCTCTTTCTCAAAACTCAAACCCACAACTAAGCATACCTTCCAATAAACCCAGGAACCTATATACATCAATCACACTATAAATGTAAATGTCAATTTATTTAACGAGGGTAGCCCAATAAGCCAATGGCTTGTCTCCTTTTGGGCCCTCGACAATTGGCCAAGTGCGTGCCGATTCCTTTTGGGATTTAAGCTACTACAGCCACGCCTGACCTGAAATCGACAATTTTGACAGCCAAGGACAATCTTTGAAATCGATCATCATTGAAATGAGTACGATTGACTGCACATGAAACAAAGCAATTTTGTGATGTCGTCCCATGGGGCAGAGGTCAACTAGCATAGGTCCTAAAATGCACTTGGTCAATTAAAAACATCACAGAAGACATCGAATATATGTGTCGGCTGTCCCGGGAGTCAAACCCGGTACATCTGTCTCAACAGTCACACGTACTAACCGCTGGACCACACCGACCACACCTCGTTGTCAATAGGGTAAAAATCTTAGTCATGACATCATCTTTTATCAAACTCATTATTAATTATCCCATTGGCTAACATCCCCATGTTGCTTATAATTCCCACTGATTCAAAAGATTTGATGGGCCCGTCATTGAAATCACTGTTCAAACCACATTTACATAGATATTGCCAAGACACTCCAACTTACCAAGTGATCAAGACCAGAACTGATCGACAGCTGCGAAGTTTTTCCTACTCTGGACCAAGCTTATTAAACAAACACAGTAATCTAACGGACTTACCTCTGAAGCAATTCAAGAAATCGTTGCATGAGCAACTACTAAATGAAAACTAATGTAAGGCGAGCCTATTTGTACACAAAAACCTCAAGAATCAGTCGTGCTACTGTATAGTATTTGCATGCCATGTAGACATAAATTAGTAATCAATTGTATCACGAACTGATTATGGGTTTTCGAATAAACTACTATCAATCAATCAATCAAAAATCAATGTCATTTGTGTTACTACCTTTTCTTATCTCACCTAATATCCTGCATTTTTGCTCCATCTAATAATGACCAGGATGCCATGATGCTTTTTCTGAACTTACTTATGTCACGTACATGAATGTTTTATTATTTTGATAAAAGGCTTTGTATAAGCAAGAAATTTACTTCCCTGTATATACCATAGTATACTGGTCCTTCTGAATAATACACATACATACATGTAAATTCATGCGTATACAATACATACATACATACATGCAACCCAGTTCTTGTATTTCTATCAAGCCTTGCATTTTTATCCGAAGGTTGAGCTTCAAAATGTTCTTAAAGTGTTCTTACTCCCAAGAACATATGCCTTATGTTTCTTATAAAATTAATATTTTATTGTAAAAAGGGTTGTTGTTATTTGATGCTTTGATTTGCCATCTAGGTGAACATGATTGTGGCAAATCTTGTCGTCAGCATTACTCAATGAGTCGCGTGCCAAAGACCAATCTTATCTTGTTGATTGTGGACACCCCCTGCCTAGGCGCATGCACGACTGGTTCTGTCCTCGTTGCGTCGTATAAAGGTGCGTCAGTCGACTTGGTTACCTGCGTTCGATGGCTGCAATTGTCATGTAATGTACGGCCTCTAATTAGCTAGTCATTTTATTGTCTATTCATGCTAATTTATGTGTGACGTAATTTAATTTTGTCTGTCGTACTTTGTTGCTGAAGTACAGTTATCAATGTCAATGTTGTAATCTATGAATCCATTAGATACAGAATAAGATTTATAACCCGAGGGTGTATGTATGTGTGTACTTCCATATGTCAGATTTATGAGGAGTCATTTTTGGGGTACCGTTTTAGTTTTGTTATGTATTCTTGTGGCAATCAGTATCCTATAGGGGACGATTGTAGCTTATACATTAATGTGATGAAGGTTTGCGTTCCAATGGACTCTTTATTTCGCCTGTGATGATGACGCCTGGGTTTGATTTCAGTTCAAACGCCGTCGATTTGCGAGCAGAAGCAGCGTTATAGGAGAGGCTTGAAAAATTGCAAGTCCCAGCACAAGGTATGTTCATGTCTTGGGGGACTCGGGGAGGGGCTAATGAAAATATCCATTCGGTAGTATAACTCAGCTAATGACATTGTCACAGCGCAGAAGGAACACTTGATGTTTGTTGTTGTCCTTCTGTTGCTAGTTTTTATTATTATTATTATTATTATTATTTATTTTTATTTATTTTGATTTTATTTGTTAAACATGAGTGGCAATAATTGTCAGGTAAGCACAGGCAAGCACAGGAAAGTAAATCTACTTACACTATACGTGCAGCCGAATAACATTTACAAAAGCGCGATAAATTTATAGCATCGAAACGTCGTTTAAAGAGAGAAAATGAAACAGATGTAGCAGCTCTGTAAGGGAATTCCATACGGGAAGGATTCGATTACTGAAGGAATAGAGAGTAGAATTATTACCAGGAATGGATGAAGGCTTTAGTTTCTTAGAATTACCACAAATTGTGTAATTGTAGTGTTGCAAACAGAGTAGATTGTTTTTAAGCATCAAGAAAAGCCTTTCAAATGTGTAATTTGTATCGAGAATGTTGCAATGGGAAGTCCATTACGCCAAATGGACATTCCGCGGTTCTGACGATACACAAATAAACGTTCGTGTCTTAATTTACAACCCGCAAAGCAAATTTATGTTAATGGTTGCTTCACACCATGCAATGCAATCTTGAAGTAGCTCATCTGTTCTACTTGTTGGTCCTAGTATAACTGCAAACCATCCAAGATGCTAGCACAGTACTAAACAGGCGTAAATTAATCACACACAATTGCATCATAGTTCTTAATGATGGTACAAGATCTATATTGCGTGGTGTGATTCCTCTTTAAGGCAAATTAAATCGTGTCTTCAATCAACGCAACTCATGGCAATCTCCTTTTCTGTTTTCAGGATGAAAGCACTGCTTGTGGCGCTGGAAAGGCGTTGAGAGCTGGTTACCTCTACATTGTCGTGTTTCTCTGCGCGAACATTCTCACCAGCACTATTTTTAAATTGGATTGATAAGCAGCGATCAGGACGCCTTCGCTTCTGAGCGACCTGCAGACGAGTCACTGCTACAACATTTACCAATCGCTTCAATAGCTTGCAATGAGCTTCGCTATTAGAATATCAATCAAGCACAGATGTTACAGTATTTAAAAACTAAGATAAAGAGATCATTATTTATCGTTGCTATGGATGCTGTGACGGGTAGCAACGAAGACGTTTCTCACAGCATCTTATTGATGGCTAACTATTTGTCAGCCAGATCACCAGGCGTATGGTGGTATCTTGTGCCTTGACGTGGCAATGCATTAACGCATGAGCGTCTTGCTATTCGTTTTTTAGTGCTGTCTCGTTTGCTTGCTCGTTGTTATGGAAATAGTGTCGAGGCACTATCGTATACAGTAGACAGGCAGGGGCCTCTATTTTGTAAATGTAGAAGGCTCTTGTCTTAACACATCGCGTCCTTGGTCTACTACTTAGATCTCCGCTTATAAATCGAATCTAGGTCGAATAATAACAAGTGCTTTGTACAATAAAGTAAGCTCAGTTGCTCTCTGCGGTTTGGCGCTCGACATTAAGAGGAATACGGAGCTGAACACGGCGATCTCAGTTTGTAACTTGAATGATCGTCTGCTGCAGGTTTAACTGCCTCGATATAGCGATGTCTGTGTCTTACTTCCCAAAGATTAAACAGCGGAGACGATGGCCACCTAGTTTGCCATTGTGGCACTGAATGATGCAGAATAATGTAGTCCAGATCGCAGTCAGTGACAGGCAGCCTCGGTTGCGGCATTTCGAAGAAAAAACTTCTCGTTTTGAGGCGTGTCTGCCGCGCCCATTGAGATACTAGGTTTTCTAGTACCTCTATGGCCGCGCCACGTCCTCCTCCTGAACGATCACTGGACTTATCCATCCTAGAGATCCCCATTTCAGTTCTGGATTTTCCAGGATTCTGCGGATGTACTCTCTGAAAGTTAGAGTGTCGTAGCTCAAGCTTTCTACCTGAAAGAATATAGAGCAAAGAAATTACGTAGCACAGAGCAAAATGCAGTAAGCGGCACTATTACATGCAGACACTCTTCTTTTACAAAGAATCGTACGGCTGACACGCTGTGAAATTCTAAAATACGATGTTGAGCCACCACGCTGCACCCGAGTCCAAGGCGCATGAGGTCCACGCCTCAGCAGGTGGACCAGAACGCACCACTGCCGTGTGTTCCACCACAGTCCGTCTCCGGGGCACAGGAGAGTCAACTCGAGCTAGACAATGGAAGAGTAAAATGCGGTAAGTTAAATGTGCCGTAGCAGGTGAACGTTTTGCATTCAGATCCTTCTCAAAAGCTGGAAATAGCAAGATGAAGATGAACAGCAAAGGAGGCGGACTGCTGGCTGTTCGGAAATTTCTTCATTGAACACAGAAGAGCTAATTCGAGTAAGGAGAATGGGATTTGAGGGCAGAAGCAATTTCATGCTAGCCGAAATATGGCGAAACCTGTCTACAACGGTCACTTCTGGGACCTGAGAAAAATGACCTTTGTAGACAGGTTGCCTTTCTGTCCAGGTTGATTTCTACAGAAAGCTTCATTTGGGGTTTTTGAAGAGTGGCCGTTATACACAGGTGGCTGCTCTATAAAAGTGGTCGCTAATAAAGGTTTGACTGTAGCAACGGAAGCGCAGAAGGAAGAAATTCAGACCTCTTACCCTGACGATGGTGATAGTTCCTACGAAAGTTATTGCTACAAATTGGTCCTCTTGGACCGCAGCCGCCACAATCGGCCTGTTGATGGACCCAGTTACCCGAAGTCCATTTCGCCATCACACTGCGAAACAGGGCTCCGGCTGCCTCAGCTCCACGACGAGGACGCGGTACCTCCGGAGCCAACTATTGCATATAACTAACACAACACAACAAGAAACCTAGACAAGAACAGTGAGGTCTAAAGTTAATTATATTTTTGAATAATATCATTCTCAAGATTATATTTATATCCAACTATCTACTGATATCAGTGTTGTCATCAATATCCAGTTTTCTTGTTTTGAGTATTCCATAATCGCCCCATCACATGCCCTGAAGACCGACGAAATGTCTGCAAACATCAAAACTATCAATGCAATGGATGGAAAACGTGTCATGACGATTCTAATAATCTGTTTAAATACCATGACCATCCAATTCATTATTATCACAGTTTGAGATATTCAAACTCAAAGCATTTGATAGTTTTTAAGTCTAGTCCTTGAGGTCTGAATCTAGCCACTGCAGGCCCTTGTAAAACAAGGCAAGATGCAACAGTGCTCCACAGCACAGGCACAACCCCATCGATGACGCCATTAAACTAACAAGTTCGACGTTTGCAAAGGCTCTTGGTCGTCGTGGTCACGAGTGAGTTCTTTCGTCATCCGTTTGTATTTTTTCTTCGATTCTTTCTTCCTGCGAATGACGTTGAACATGCGCTTGGCGATTCTCGATTCGTTTCCAATTCGAAGGATTAAGAATGACAAGACGCAAGACCCAACAGACAGGAGGACGGCATAAAGACGAAATTTCATCGTAGGAATGCTGATAAATTTAAACAATTCCAACAGATGTGGCCATGGAAACAACACCATCATGAGGTTCAAGGTGAACGAGGCCCCGACGAGTGCGAGATGTGGATAGTTAGTGTATAGGGGTTTCCTATGCGGTGCTCCGGCGTACAAGACCAGAGTGATGAGTGGTAATTGCAACAGCATGAAGTTGGCGGCGCACACGTGCTCGTAACTGAAGAAGAGGTATGGCTGGCCTGCGTTGTTAAAGCTTGTCGGTGGCAAGTACCATGATTGAGCCTGCATGAGCAGGAAGTAGACGAGAAAGCATCCGAACAGAGCGCAGATGATGCATAACATGGTGCAAATCAGATCGAGGCGAAACAGTGCAAAACGAGGCTTCTTCCTGGACAACACTGGATTGGGACTGGCAATCATCATCGTGAGAACGAGTGGAATGAACTGGAAGAAGTAGGCGTAGATCTGTGCGAAGTCACTCACCCCCGGGCCGACCGTCGACAAGACCACAGCCACGGACGTCAAGACGAAAGCGCCCAGCATGACGATTGTAAACAGCATGGTGGTCGTGACAAGGGCAGTCCGGCCGTCTTTGATCAGTGCGGGACAACACGAAATGTTCTCGACTTGACTGGTAACAGGCGAGGCCACTGACGCCTCGGTCTCGGACAATGCAATGCCAACGTCAGCTGTTTTGAGTGCCCCGCAGTCATTTGCGCCGTCGCCACACATGGCCACGCAGTGATCAAGTGCCTTGAGGCCACGCATCAATGTCGCTTTCAGGTCAGGACTCATCCTCGCAAACACTGTCCCACGAAGCAGCACATGGTCGTATGAATCCGGGTATTTGTCATGAATAATTTGAAATGTTTCTCCCGTCATCAACAAGTGACAATCAACAGGCAGATTCTCAGCGGTTGATATGATCTGGTCATGCGCACTCCCATCCATGCATTTATATATTACGATGTCTGTCTTAACATGTTCCGCTTTGTAGACGACGGCACCTTTGTTGATCATTCCGCACTGCTTGGCAATGTGCAGTCCTGTCAGCAGATGATCACCAGTAACCATGAGAGTACGGATGTTGGCTCGGCTGAGTTCGAGGATGGAAGGCCTCGTTTCAGGCTTACACATATTCTGGAAGACAAGCAAACCGTAGAAGTCCAGGTTTTCTTCAACGTTACATCGTGCTGTCTCTTCGCTATTATTATCAGGAGGCAGCTCCTTCCCCGCCACGGCAAGCACACGGCATCCTTCAGCAGCCAGATCGTGAAGAATTGCGTCGTAGTTGCTTGGCAACGTGACCGTCTTGCATCGCCGTGCGACCACTTCCGGTGCCCCTTTGCAAAACACATGGGCCTTCTTGCTGGCGTCTGTGCGTGCAATACAACTCATTCTACCAATCGATGACTCAAATGGGAATATCTTGACAACAGTCCAGCGCTGCAATTTGGCGTCGTCGTTGCACGCCATTGACACCGTCCTCTCGCCATCGCTCTCGGTGTCTTCAGCTAATGTGCCATCGACAAATTGGAACATCTCTTTTTCTAAGCTGTCTCCTTCTAATTTTCCATTGATGTACACCAACGAATGACAGCACGCCATGCCAGCTTTGATCATGTTGGATTTTAGGGACAGTCCATCAGTGGCCATGGGAAGAAACGTACCGCTGTCTTTTCTTACACCCATCACGCCCTCCAGAACTAAATCTGAATACGTCAAGGTGCCAGTTTTGTCGAAGCAGAAACAGCTGATGCGCCCAGCTAACGAGATCCGGGGAAGTTCGATACATCCGATCTTCAACTTGGTCAAGTGTCTTGCAGCAATCAACAAACTGGCGGCCAGAATGATTGGCAGGTCTGGAGGGATCATTAGAGTGATTAGGCTGATTGCCCGAAGGATGACATGGCCGAGTGGAACACCAAGCTGAAGGAAACTGTAGAAGGTGTAGATGGAGCCGGCAGTCGCTGGTAACGTCAAGCACAAAATGAACTTGAAGAAGTCGCCATAGAAATGAAAATCAATTCGCTTTGGAAGGACGAGTGACCTGATCAAGCCACCCTTGGTGGTAGAGAAGCCCGTTCTCATGACAACGGCTAAGACTGGCTTACTGGGGCTCGACTGCGCCTGCAGAACTCTTGTCCCGTTGAATAGCGTCTGTTGCTTGTGCCCAGTGCCCTGCTCTTTCTCTCGTCTGATTTCGTCCATGCGTTGCGCCACTTTCAACACGGGCACACTTTCACCAGTCAACATGCTCTCGTTAACGACACATGTTCCATTCACAAGGATTGCATCACAAGGGAACACAATATCCTCATTTACTGTTATGAGATCACCAGGTACAAGATCATGTGAATCAACCATGATCGCCTCACCGCTGTCATCATCGCTCTCCCTCCGCCATACCTCCAATTTGATTCCACCAGCAACCATTCCTCGCAGGCGGTCTTGTTCTCGCTTGGTCACTATCGTCGTCAACACAAGACAGAACAGCGAAGCGGCAACTATGAATCCACTGAAAATGTAATACTCTTCGATTGACCAAATGATCACCGTACACACTTGGAACACGTAGAACGGATTGGCAGCCAGGTCTATGAAAACGCGGGCATAGGATTTCTTCGGTATACGGATGCTGTTTTCACCGTGTAAACGCACAAGATCATCATACGATTCAGCGGTCAGACCGTTTACATCATCAACGTGGTCTTGTTTGGCCAACGAGACAGGATCGTGAATAGGGGACTTGACGACTCGGTTATTTACGATAAAATACCGAAGCAGTTTGTGCGTGAAGTGTTTACAGTCAGGGGCCATTTGTGTTGCTGTTAAACGGTTGCCTGACTGGTCCCCAGAACAATTCACCAACGCATATTCGTTCCTTTTCGGAGATTTCCCTGTGCTGTTTCTGCAATCGCTGCAAGGTAGCTGCTGTTCCACTTTAGATACAAACGCTTGTTTCTCGTCATCAATTACAATGACAATAGAAGCATCTTGGATGGGGCAACGCCGATGCGTCAGCTTGATTCTCCGTTCATCATTCCACAGGCTCAAAATGAGCAAAATCCCACAGGTCAAAATGCAAAACACGACAAAACAAATGAACCTCAACCAGCTCCATTGATAGCCATAATAGCGATCACTCTCTTCGATAATTGTCCCTTTATTGCTGCTGAGGCGTTTCTTTTCCATGACGAAAAGCCTGCGATTTGCCGGTTGGTCGTCGGCGTAGCAGTAAAGCCAACTAGCCAAGGGTAAAACCAGCACTTTGCGTGTCTACGTGAAGTCGTGAACCCGCGAGTTTACATAACAAGGCATTAATTAGACAAGCAGTTGGTTTGGGTGTCGATAGAGGTGCAAAAGTTTCATAAACAACACATGAGTGGTTGGCAAATTCTCGCCGCGTGAAGTATCCTTGCCGGTCTGCTGACCAAGCAGTCGTATTATTGTTCGAAAGATTTCCTCAACTATTTTGACCCAATATAAAAAACTGTCGCAATGTTTGGAGTATTCTAAGTAGCAATCAGTGTCTCCGACAGTGTTGTATCATTATAACGTACTTTGATATCAAATGACCCTTTTTGAAGTTGGCATTTTTGTTCTCGTGAACTTGTCTGTTTGTATGGCATTCGATGGTCGATAAGCACGAACAAATGTGCCGGTGAACTTACTAGTTGTACAACCTTCGTACAACAAGAACAAAAGAACAAAAGTAAACTCGTGATTAAAGTCCACACCATACCTACTGCGGAGGCAACAGGCGTTGCACTCACATGCAAATTGTTGTCTATTCGATTTGCTCGGCAAAATTAGAGGTTAGAGGCATGAGGCAATCAGACACGTGATGCGGCTGTGTATGTCTATGGAACATCGTAGCTAGCAATTCTAGTACTATGGATTTGTCATTATTTGCTGTGGTGATTTCATATAAGCACAGCTGAGTCGAGGGTCCCATTTCAGAGCCGTCCATAATGCAGAAAGCGTAGCTCCGCTTCAGACAGCCTTTATATAAACCAACCCGTAAGATTTTGCACCAATTTTGTATTGTTCAACTTTGACCTGGTTTGAGAGTTAGGGCAGTGCTGTGTGTTTTGAAAACCGTGGACAACCAGAGTCTTGTTGCTTCCTAGAGTTAGGAAAATCCTTTAGTATTCTGAGTGGTAGGTGCCTGGTTTTGAACAGACAAACAAACAGACAGACAGACAGACAGACAGACAGACAGACAGACAGACAGACAGACAGACAGACAGACAGACAGACAGATAAACAAGCAGGCAGAGTATGTGTCTATATTTGAACAAATTTCAAATAAGGAATTCACATATGGAAGGCAGGATTACCCTGCACTTACACCATACGGATACAAATAAAAATACAGCATGAGAACGTACAAAAAATAAATCTACTTCCCATCGAGGAAGTGATGTTTGAGTCTCTTCTTGAAAGTCGCAAGTGACTTGGACTCAACACGTGCTCAGGGAGAACATTCCATTGCCGAATGGAACGATTAAAAAAGAAGTGGTGACGAACGTTGCTAGTGGCTGTCGAAACATGCAAGCGTTTACTATGACCGCGTGTTACACTTGGTAAGAAGTAAAAGTCGTCAGGCAAAGCAAGATCTGTCAACCCATTCACGATTAAGTTGCTGCCGACGCGACTCAAGGCTCTCGATGGCTAATACATCAAGACGGTCATCATAGCTCATACATGAGACAGGGGACTTAAACAGCAACGAACTACATGGCGAGAATAAAAACGCTGAAAATTCTCGTGGACAGCAATGTCTTTGCGTAAGTGAGGATTAAATGCTTGAGACTTGAGAGGCAGACTCTAATATAGGCCTCACATAGACATTGAAAGCACGAATTAAATTACTGGCATTATTCCATCTCATGGATTTAAGTATGTAATTTGCCACATTACACGCTTTTCGGGCAATTTTTCGACAGTGTATTGACGATTTCATGTCGGGTGATAAAAATACACCAAGGTCACGAACGTGGTCGGTAATGCAAGGTAGCTCGAAACCTTTCATTTCGTACAACTTATACAAGTTTTTATAGCCCAGATATAACGCAGAGCATTTTTCGGTGGCGACTTTCATCTGCCAGGCATCAGCCCAGTTTAGAAAGACCAGCAATGCATTACCGAGAGAAATATTAGAGTTGGCTGATTGCGAAAAGGAGTAAATTGAATATTTTTTCAAATCATCAGCAAATTGCAGACAGACAGACAGACAGACAGACAGACATAATCTCAAACATGTACCTCGCTTTTAGATATCCACTAAATGTTGTATTTCTCTGTTTATATGTCTTGAAATATATCTACTATCATCATCATCATCATCGACAGACAGACAGACAGACAGACAGACAGACAGACAGACAGACACCTCTTGTGGTTTGTGAAATATTCTTCGTTACGTGGCGTAGTATTATCATTACGTGCTGTGATATAGTACAAATATCATAGTTATTGTGTTAGTGGTGGATTCAATCATCTTGTGTTATATCACAAGTATACTGTACAAGTGTACAACAGAATTTGACTAACCAATCACAACCCAGGAATGTATTTCTAGATCAATAGTGTAACACTAGATGGATTAGCGTGAGGCTGCAAGTTATACGCGCACTTACGTGCTAAAATGGGCACGGCTTTACTTAAAAACTAGCGGCTTTGTCAATGTTATAATTCAACACAATGCATGTCTGTCTATACAAGACAATGACAAAACCTTTGCTGTTTTCCAGACTACATTGTAATGAGTCTGAACGGTCTGAACGCAGGCCATGCGTAGGCTATGCATAAGCCAGGGCCAGGGGCGGCGCCAGCTCAACATTTTAAGGGGACTGCCTTGCAAATACGACGTCATTGGTTAGGAATCAAAGTCGTGTCAGTGAGCTCCGATGCCATCGAGGGGCTGACGGGCTTGAAGTGCTTGAAGTGCTTTGAAATTTGTGGAAAATAGCATAATTTTCTCAAGTTCTGTGTAGTGTCTTTGGCCTCCCTTTCGTGATTGTGAGTGCAAATGACCTCGTTTGTGATTAGGCCGAAAACCAGTGTTTTCTGTTGGCCGGGGCAGAAGCCCGCATACGCTAGAGCCACACGTCCGAGCTTCGAGTCCAAATTTGTGATTCATTCCTGTTGCCACAGTTGCGTGCTTGGATAGTAGTTGTGAGTTGCGATCGATCGATCGTTTTCTGGCAGGAGCCTCGTTCGACGCTGGAGCGACGGGTCGGGTGGTGGACCCCGGCCCGCAATTTTTCTGATTTCCCACCCGCCCAGGCCCCCGTTATATTGCATTACCAATCAGTTTAGCAGCAGTTATCATCTCTCTGAGAGTTATCAAAGTGAAAGGAGCCCCAGGTCCCAGAAGTTGATCTATTTGTTTGCCTGCCCCCCGGCAAGTTATTTGCGTGTGTGTCAAGATAGAACAACTTTTTCGTGGCGCAGATGCAAATACTGGTATAAGCAAACTAAATACTGTAGCCAGTAAGTAGGGTATACTTGATATCGACATTGAATAGATGTATGTCATGGACATACTTAGCAAGTTACAAATCAAGGATAAATTTTGCTTATTACTTTCAACTGGCACATATTTGTAGTTTGGATTGAATGTTCTGTTAGCAGACTTTATCAGCAATCATAATTACAATTTAGCCCCATTAACATCACAATTCACTTATTGTCACGAGTTTTTGTCTGAAAACCATGAGTTATGCTGCACAGTGAAACCTGTCTATAACGGTCATTTCTGGGACCTGAGTGTTGTATGTTATTATTCTCTCTACCTCGCCCTGATATCTATAACCTCGTTTTCGTACAGAACTATATCATTGCGCACTTCCTGTTTACGTTTGGTGTTAAGTTCCACATTGAGCATACGGCTGGAAATATATAAGATGCGAACTTGATCTGATTGTCTTTCTGAGCGACTTCGTATAGGAGAAATGAAGACAACATAACACTGAGGATGATGACTTTATAGACAAGTGGCCTTTCTTTCCAGGTTGATTTCTATAGAAAGTATCAGTTTGGGGTTATAAAGAGTGGCCTTAATACGCACTATAGAGGTGGTCGCTAATACAGGTTTGACTGTACCAGGATTTTGATATTATTTACCGGTATACCATTCCAGCCATATGGCTTGAACTTTTCTATTATGCAATATAACCCTTCAGGCCTTCACATAAATTCGGTCTGCTAGTCACATGCTGAGGAACAGCCACCAATATATTCATTTGCTACCCCAGTACTATCGTCAAAACATGACACAATACTGCATATGAGTTCGAAGAACACAAGAGATCTTGTATGAGATTAAAGTAATGTAATGAAACAAATTCCAGCACTCCTGGTGCTCGTATATCTAACTTTTTGAGATATATTAGTTTTCCCATCTTTTACGATTTTTTGCTATGCTCTCGTAGATTGTAGCTGCGAGATTGAAAAACAAGAGACAACAGCAAAGAAATCATTGGCTTAACTCTCCGTAATTGTTTCCTGGTATTACCAACGATAATAATCACTGGACACCATTCAATTAATTTAACCAATCAACATAATTACACAACTGACATGGCGTTTTCATCGAGGTACGGCTAACAGCACCATGATATTACTCTACCAGTTACAATGCTAGCAAAAACAAAGCGGAGAAAAAAATTAGACTGAAATCAGTCTGCTCTGTTAGCCGCTAAATTAACGTAACTTCATTAATTACAATATACCCATAATGGCAATAGCGATATTTGAGTTTAAAACTCAAATATGATCTTATCTTCCCTAACTAGTCTTTATTCATGAATAAATTCAATCAAATTATTTCTACAATTAAACAAATTTATGAACAATAAGGAATAATTTAAGATACGAAGAAATGAGGACAAACGATACGCATAATTATGCTGCCACACAAAGGCAAATAAAGCTTAGTACAGTTTTAGGGAATAGAAGCTGCCGGATGATTCTGCAGGTATTATATTTGATTTAATGTAACTTACTCAATTTACATTAGAATGCAGGTTATGAGTGTGGCACGAGACAAAAAGCTGTCCTTAGGCCTACCAATCCCTACGTATGAAACAAAATATTAGTCCCAGCTATGTAAAAGAACTAGCCTAATTTTTCACATATTGATCGGAAGGACATCACAGCAAGTCTATCCCAATGCATTTTCAGCTGTCGCTTTCCAAATACTCCGTGCATCAAGAAATTATCTTTCCACTCACAAGCAGTCAACTTCTTTATGGAAGGCCCATAAAAGATATAAGGAAGAAATCGCTCTTCGTTGTGTGGTTGAATGCCGATTGCATGATTAACCATCCCCATGTAAGCATCTTCGTTAATGATCTGCTTAATATGTTTGCCAGCTTCTGATACGTTTTTTAAAATATTTCCAGCAAGGACATATCCTCCGCCAGCGCAATATGGTCTATATTCGTCTAATTCGTGATCTTCTCTCGATACAAAATTACGATGCTTTGGGTCTCTGATGACTGGCATTCTGGTATTGACACGTCCAATGTAAGCCTGTTGCAGCGGATTTAGTGTGTTGATCCATGACACCATGTCTAGGATGTTCACAAAGCAATCATCGTCTGTTTTGAGAAGATACTTTGGCTTGCAGTTGTTGGCAATCCATTCAATGCTAAGCATAGTTTTGTTGGGTAGATTGTTATAACTATCTTCATAATCCAACAGTAATACATCATTATATTCTTTGTGCTCCTCTTCAATGAGAGCAGACACTTGCTGTGAATCTTGAGAACCAACGGCAAATATGACCTGCCAAGTGCCTTTGAAGTTGTGATCTGCCCTTGCTCGTTGATTCACAGCGGAATCTGGTCGACCCCATGACAAGCGAATGGCAGCTCGATTACTAAAGCCGCTCGGTCGTGATGTCAACAGTACGATAAGATCCTTTTTATCGCCACACGATGGATAAATGTTCTTGTGTGTTGGTTTATTGGTTCCTTCCATAGCATAGCTCTTGAGGTACGTTAGGATGGTCCGTTTGCTCTCTCGAAGGCAATGCACCGAATCGTTGTACATCGATGACATCGTAGGCCTAGTCCCTCGTTTCACATTGCCTGACTCGAAGCGCTGTAGTTCGCGACCAGACATTATTGTATTTGTTGATATAATTACTTCCCTCGATACGCCGTAAAAGGAATACATGTGTCCCAGAATAAGAGATCCAACAATAATGCAAAGCACCCCAATGACTGCGAACGACGTCTGTTTGATGCCGGCAGCCATGATACTAACCCCTTCAGCTTTCACTCCGCAGGTTGAACCAGCACGAGAAACAAATAACACGCCGACGAAATCAATGCTTCCCAACAACGCACGTGGTGGTCACGGAAAGAAAGTTTTCGCCATTGAGTATCCAATATTAGGTCGAAATAGAAACAAAGAGGAAGAAAACAGCTAATTTGGGACAAGCCAATTTGTATTCCTCCAAATATTTGATGCCAAAAATGAATGAAAAGGATTTTGTCACAAAAGGGAACAATAAGCCTCGCTCTCAAGTGTAAACACCAAGGTGAGATCTTTGGAAATCGGTCACGTGACAACCCCATCTTGTCACTTGCGCTCTCTTCTGAGTACTGAAAAATCTGAGTGGGGGCACTCATAATATCGTGCCAGCTGTCATGAACGCATATATACGACCTTCGTTCTTATCATTCTTACGAATCATCATAACAACTCAAAAGTCATCCGGTCCGCCCCGATTCAGCATGTCTCGATATTTTTGCTTTTCAGATAAATAGAAGCAGACCTTGCCTCCCTCTACTGTACATTTAAGATGCAAATAGGATTCGCATGAAAAAGAGTTAACGCAAATGCAAAGTAACTGAAAACGCAACTTGTAACGCTTACTTTTCAAAATCGTAATTCGTAATTGTAATTAGTAACTTTTGAAAAAGTAACTTTTAAATGTAATTAGTTTCGTTTTGAAAGTAACCATAAAAGTGATTACAAATCGGAATGCTTTACCAAATAACCCCACGTGAAAATAAGTTTTACGACGTGGATAAAATCCCGGTAACCGGGACTTTGGTCGCGTTTGCACTTGAAACTTTGAGCATGGAGGTGCAATTTCAAGGGCTTCGAAAATCGAGAGGATTCAGATCTAGCTTTTGATATACATTTTTTTCACTTGAAAGCTTGGGTGAAATATTTTATACCCAATTACATAATTAATCCAAAAGTTGTAAGTATTATCCCAGGATTCAGGAATTTGGGTCGTCTGCTCTCAACACAGTTGTCTTGACGAAGAAGCTCCGATCTCTGACTGCTCTTTCTGGTCATCGCAAACTATACTATCTAGTATCTGGAGACTCGCTTGTTAACGTTTTGCGACGAATGTTTGAAGCAAGGTGGTTTGAAGGTACAGATAATCTGTGGAATAGCGTCGCTATTTCCGTGATTGTGTGACAAGATCTCATATACAATCACTTCATCTTCTTCAGCTGCGCAATCATTTGTCACAACTTGTGACGAAAACGCCTTGGTTCA
>OFHS01000530.1:5497-40537 GCA_900245855.1 Calvadosia cruxmelitensis
CTATGTGCATCGGCCCTGATGGTGACTTGCATGGTGTATCTGCTGGGGAGTGTGCAGTGCGCATGGCAAAGGCAGGTAGGGTCTTCAAAAGAGAAACAATGATTTTTTGTTAAGAGAGTGCGGCTGTAAGTAGGCTAAGTTTGTTTTTGTGTCATTCATACAAATTAGTTTGAGAGAAATGTGGATTCTTTTCAAGCATCCAATGGCTGTACTCTGAAGATTGGGTGGTAATAACTTAGCTTGCTGAAGTCAAACTCACTGAACAATGGGAACTACTTTTTGTTGGTTTCATGTTACTTCAGGTGCAGATTGCGTTGGAGTCAACTGTCATTTTGACCCCACCATCAGTTTGAAGGCTACTGCGGCCATGAAAGAGGCACTTGAAAAAGCAGGTATCAAACGTCATCTCATGATTCAACCACTTGCATTCAAAACACCAGATGCCAGCAAGCAAGGATTCATTGATTTGCCAGAATTCCCCTTCGGTAAATATGATTTTCTATCACAATGTGTCCTTTTAAATTCACAGTTGAACTGAATGGCAATAATGTAACTAGCTCAATTGATCTTTTCTTACAGCCCTTGAACCTAGGATCTGTACACGCTGGGACATGCACACATACGCTCGTGCTGCTTATGATTTGGGCGTGCGATACATTGGTGGCTGTTGTGGTTTTGAACCGTATCACATCCGCGCCGTCTCTGAAGAGGTAAGTTCATCAATTTCGATGAAAGCAAAAGCAGCTCTAAGCCTACCATAGCAGTTGCGCCACATTGAAGAGTATTGGACTTGGATGTAATTATTTACAAACTTTGAATTCCAATTTCTATTTGCGTTCTACATAGTCATAGCATTTGCACGGCTCAAGTGAGACCTCAGAATTATTTAGGGTCTGATGCCATTATGTTTAAATTTGCCAATTTACGGTCCATTATACCAATCATTATACATGCACGACATTGCAGTCTGAACAGCGTATGATAAACTAGTTGGATATTGAATTTACTTATGTTAGTAAGTATGCAAAACATCATTGGTCTTTTTATTTTAGCTTGCAAAAGAGAGGAACAAGTCATGTGCTGCCAGTGAAAAGCACGACATGTGGGGTGCTGGACTAAGAATTCATACAAAGCCATGGGTCCGAGCCAGGTAACCTGAATATCTTGGCTTTAAAATTTAACAATTAAAGTCCTCTTGTTAGCCAGAACTGTATTGTTTTATGTCGATTCATTCCAGGGCACGTCGTGATTATTGGGAGAATGTCAACCCTGCAAGTGGCCGACCATACAGCTCTGGCTTGTCGAAACCGTGTTGCTGGGGCATCACTCAGGGTAGCGATTTATTGAAACAACATGCTGATGCCACGTCCGCAGACGAACTACAACAAGCTATCAACATTCACGACAAGAAGGCGCCGATGAATGGAAAACACTAAACTCTTGAGCAGTTGTTTAATGTCAGTACAAACTCTGCTGTGTTGTACATTGTGCGGGGGTTCTTTTATAGCAATGAGTTATGTAAGCTCAATTCCCTTAATGGGCTTTGTAGTAAGGGCTTCTGGATTTAACCTTTAAAAGAAAAATACATTTTGGACTCATGAACGTCCTCTTGTTTGGCTTTTACTAATATGAAATTTAAGTGTTAGTCAGCCATCTTGTTAAACAACTGTTACGCTGATACGAGCAACAGATGTTGGGATGCTCGAGGGTCAGCCCCCCTCCTTCACAAAAAATTAATCCCCTTGCAAGGAAATACAGCTGCACACTGTGTTTTACACCTGGTATGCCCTTTACCTCAATCCATCTACTTGAACAGAGCTAAGTCAGTTGGCAAATTCGACTGGATTACAGTTCAGAGAATAGGCAAGGTTCTACATTAGATTTTTAAATTCAAGGATTATTCTTGGCCGTTGGTGCTGTCAACTTCAACTTGCACTAGGAGTCCAAAACTACTGGAAATGTCGAATTCAGTACTGTGGTGGTACATGCTGAAAATTCTAATAAAAAGATTGTTGAATATTCCCAGAAATTGGTTGAACTTTGCAGGATTTCAATACTAATAGTTTTCAGTCCATCTAAAAATCTACTGTACAGTTTTGAGATTCATAGTATTAATCATTTTTTTGAAATTCTTGAGTATCTGGAAATGATTTATAATTTAACATGACCACTCGAGGTCAATAGGTCATCATATATCGCATAAACAGTGCCGTTTTAAGCGTCGAGAGGGCCTAAAGCACTTTGCCCACGGGGGGCCTAATTTTTAACAATTAAAAAAGCCCGAAACTTACTATTGTTAAAATGTTCACCGTTTGGCATATCATGAACAGATGTTGCTTTTGCTCACAAACAGCAAATTAGAAAACATTAACTCAGTAACACTCTGCAGTTGATTGCACACTGCACTAGATCTCAACATACTGTAAAGTTGAATCTTTGAACTGGCATTCAGAAGGTCATATCCAGACTGAGGGCCTAAAGCACATGCTTTGAGTGCCTACTTCTTAAAACGGCCTTCCGCATAAATACAACACTGCATAGTTAGTAAAGTTGGACCAAGCCAATAGATTTTCCTTTTTCAAAAGTATCTTCAGTATTTTGATAAATCAATTACAAATTCAAACTGCTTGTACAAATAAATACATCTTTCTAATTCGTCCACTGTAAAGTACTCAGTGGTGTATCAGTTTATGCAAAGCCCTTGAAAAGAGAAATCTACAGGGCTGGAATGAATTGCAGGGATATATAGCAACAACTATTGTGCTCTCATGATCAAACTGCCTGTGGTTCCACCATTTGTCCTTCGTCCCTCGGTGTTGCGTTCACAGACGATGACGCATCGTCAGACGCAGATCCCTCACAGGGATTTAAGAACTCCCTGCCATCAAGTGCACCATACACCGGTGTACATTCGTTCTTTATCAATGGAGCTCTTGTCTCATCTTCGTTCTCTGAAATAATAATTATAACAAAAAAATCAGAGCATCTGTCAAAAGTTAATGAATGATTAATTGCATAACAATTAATTACTTTATTTATTTATTAATTAATTAATTAATTTTTCCCAGTAATTACTTCAACTACCCTGCTAGTTGCTGCATCTCCGTCTTCAAGAACACTTGCATGTCCTCCATCTTCAATTACTCTCAAGTATCACAATTTGCTGCTTTAATTAGTGGATGTAATCCTCCATCTTCAATTACTCTTAAATATCACAATTTTCTGCAATCATTAATGGGTGTAATTGATGAGTTAATCTGATATACTTGAATATTCAAATTCAGGACATTGTTTTCTTTAGAAATATCAAATACTGTACTTTGAAAGCAATGCTAAGTCTTGTAATAGTTTAATGGTTTACACAGCCAGCTACGTCACAAACTCCAATCAGATCCCTCAGACGGCTGTTGTAACATTGATGTCCCTCTAAGAGGCTCTAGGAAGAGCAAATGTTTTTCGATAGACAGTGCAGCTCTCTTGTAATAATAATAATATAGACGGTCCTCTACATGAAGAGGCCGTCCCTCTTCCTCTTAATGCACTTACTACATAAACTACGCCATAAATCACGGTCAGCTCTCTTGTAGACAAGAAACATAAATAATGGCCCAGTTTAAGTAGGGAGGGTAACAGAGAAACCTCTATTCTTCGAAGCCTTCTGACACAATTAGAATGATAGAATTAAATTCTGAGCAATTGAGCGGAATATTACTATAATTTATACATGCTTCTATAGATTTATTTTCAAATAAAAACTGTTTGAAAGCCTATATCAAAGTTTGCTTTGCATCAGTTAATATCAGCATTTTGACCGTGTGGATTTTCGTTATTGTGAAACTTGTACTCTTGAACCTGAGTGCCGTTACCAGATGTCCCTTACTTCCTGCCTTCCCGGAATCGTTTCATATTTGCTAACAGTGCTAGATTTACAGTGTAACCCCGTTAATATCACCTCGGTTAATATCACAACCCGCTTAATATCACTTCACTTTAAGAAACAAGCTCTGCCAAAAGCAACTATTTGTACCCGCTTAATATCACGACCCGCTTATTATCACGATTTTTGACTGGAAAACCATAGTGATATTAACGAGGTTTCACTGTAGTAGCAGTTGTTAGAATTTTCTTCCCAATCTTGGAAAATATTCTGTATCTTGTCGTCTGCGGTCTGGAAACACCAAACCTGAATCCTATTGTACAATTGAACTGTAGTGTAGACATTGCACAAACTTACCAGACGATCCAATAGTCGAGCCGATCATTGTCAGTAAGACAAAAAGACCTAAAAGGGCAGCGCCTCCAGGAACAAAGACCATGACACGATGGTAAAACTCTTGACATGCCGGACAACACGCTCTACAATGAGTAACACAAAACACATTCATACTGTGCAGGGCCTACATGAAAATTAAAAGATGGATGTGTCATATCAATATAAGTAATGTATGGGTTTACGTCTTGGCGTTTGGGAACTTCACAGTTACTAGTCACGAATTAACAGGCAGTATATTTTCGTGTATAAGCTGATTTCAGATTTCTAGCACAGAATAATTTGTCTTGAAATGCTACCTCAGCTTATAAATGAGTGCTATTTTATAATGTGCTAAAACCACGGATTAAATTAGGGAAGCTGTGAGTCTGTTTATCCATGGGATCAGCCTATACATGGACAATTGGACATATACGGTAGTTACGATCTCTGCTATTTATTATTTGCATTGCCTCCTCGAGTATTGTTCGATAACAATATATTTGTGAATACAGCATAACACTGCAGGAACACTGTGACAAAAAATGTACTGAAATTTCAGTGATATTAAATTCATTTTTATCATGTACTAAAAAAATAATAAAAATTCCATACATTTATCTTCTTCGGAAAACATGATCACACCCTAGATGGGAAATCGGTATTTTAGTACTTTTTAGAACTTTTTCAGTACTTTTTTCTTCTAGTGGAATTTACCACTTGAGCAAGCACTTTTTAACTTTCCATTGTAGAAAAACTAGTGTAGACTTATTCACACGTAAACCACTACAACCTATAAAGAGTACATCAACCTACGGCCGTACTTACATCGAGTTTTTGCAAGGATGCAGCAGCTGAATAACCAGGACAGCAGCACCATTGGAAAGCTTGTCAAGGAAGCTCATTGCTCCGTACACAAATGCGCCTGTTTCCTACAACAAAAACACATTATGGTAAGCATGTTGAGCCTTGCCCTGCTATTGACGTGTATACACGTTTTTGAAACAAGTCAAAAGTAGCAACATTTAACCAATCAGATAGTTAGTCCCTAGAGATCAACCAATCAGCAATCGATAAAGCTGCTTCAATTCTTCATTTAACTAGTTTTATGAGCAGGACAAGAGTTATTATATTATACAGGGCTGTTTTAACCAGTAGGCATTCAGAGCATCTGCATTAGGCCAGTTTGGATAGGGCCCTTTTCCATGACAGATTCCAACATTTAAATGTACAGTAGTTAGACTGAAGGAGGGAAATCATCTTCAAAGTGCCACTGAATTAATGCATCCTACTTTGCTGGTTATGAGCATATTGTCTGTGTATACTGGTAACTGTGGTAAGCAAATTGTTTCAAAGGTAGCTGTTATGATGTCAGGGGCAACGAAGGATTGCTAGGCAACGGCGCCTGTCACGATGGACCATATCGTAACCTGTTTTTTCACGGTCATATCCTCTTGCGTCAGACAATTTGAGTTTATATTTACAACCCTCATTATGCAAATTTTCAAAATTTAATTAAGAATAGAAGACAGCTCAACTTTAGAAATGACTGGTATTGAATTTTGATCTGCCAGGTTCCACCGAGATATAACAGCCTGCATACTGTAGACATTTTAAATGTTTCAATCAACAAAATTTTAACAGGGCAGTAAGCTTCATCTAATAGGCCCTCCCAGGAAGAGTGCATTAGGACCCCTTGGTTGTTTGGACGATCTGAGCGTATACATTGCTTGCAAGCTAAAGGCATTTCACTCAGGTATAGGACTTGCTGCTACCAACAAGACAAAGTTGGAAGGACAATCAGTTTGAGAGGATTCTGTACATGCTGACCTGGTGTCCCTTGGGGATGGCTTTATCTATCCTAAATGAGGCACTGCATTGATCCCTTGGGTGTGATCGCTCTAGACATGTTTGGATGTACCACCAGCTAGGAAGGGCCATTCAAGCAAACAATGCCATCCATGCAACAACTCACTTGCGTGTTCTTAAATGAATATAACACAATACATTATAACACGAACAGGTACATACTGTTTGTTTTCCAATCAGTTGGGAAACGATTGCAAGGGAGGTGATCAGCAGTGTTGATCCGCCCAGGCCAATCAGAACGGCGCACCCATAAATCTCCATGCGGTTGTCATACGTCAGATGGTCAAGCATCCACATCCAGCCACTGCAACAGAACAACAACACGTCACATATCACAAAATCAGGGATGGGTGTTAATGTGATTTTGTTGAAACCTCGTTTGTCCACGTGTTGCCTGTTGCTTGTTGTTATGTAATTTTTGTCACGTCGTAGTTTTGTCATTGGAATCGTGTTGACTGTCACGTCTTGTCTCGTATTTTAACCTCGTTAACCAGTGTATGTGGGTGTTGTGGCTCCATATTAGGCGTAATGTGTCAGTCTTGTCATGTGGTCTCTTGTGATTGGTTATTCCCATTGTACGTTTCGCCCCGTCAAAGTAGTGTGTTCTTGTTGCTCGTTGTCGCGTTTTGGTACTCCTGCCGTGGCCTTCTTGTCCTCATGTCTTCGTCTAATCTCCACCTTTTGATGTAAGTAATCTTCTATTATATTTATTTGTTTCGTCTTGTCTTTATGTTACAAGTCCTTTGTTTCTCTGCCCGGCTTGAATCATTTTGCATATTTTTCTAAAGCATTGTGGAACATCCAAATACCAGCTCAATTAGATGTTGCTTTAGATACAGTCCTACCTTCCTAGTTATAGTTACAGTTTGGGATGCTACACTTTGTTTCAATGAGTCACTGGCTCTCTGCATCTTGTAAGATGTTGGCAATAAAACATTGTTGGGCTGATGTAAAACATACACTTTGGTAACTACAATATTATAACATACAGAATACAGAATACTGAATATATTGTATTATGCAACACTAATTGTAGAAGGGTCATTATCAGAGGCAATCCATTGTAATACAAATCCATGCGGAAATAAGAGGATTACCACAACATACCATGCAATGAATGTGAGAACAAGTCCAAGGAAATAAGTCCACTGAAAACAAGAAAATATTGAGATGGTCAACTGCTCAGTTGTACATGCATGGAATATACAACTGCAGTTGGGACCCCGTGAATCCCCCAAACCCCTTATCACATTGGGGGAAACTCCAACAAGAAATTCCCTGTTTACCTGCTCCCCAAAATACTTTCCATCAACTAAGGTGACGGGACTGACATGTTCTATTCTCTCCGAGGCAATTCTACAAGTGTACCCAAATATTTTCTATCTCTCACTTCCACAGCACTACAGATGTCCAAGTCAAAATCGATGTGAAAAAGGCGCATTCATCTAGTGTAGCTGTATCAAATTGCACAACACCACAAAGTAGGATCCTCTAGCCTGTAAGTTTAACATGCCTGATAATGGCGGCAGTTGCCTGCACACACCATTGCAAATGCGTGGTAGTAGCACAATAAAGGATTTAAATTGAATCAAAACCATCAAACAGTCAAATCGCAACAGCTAAATTCGACTATGGGGTAACATCAAGGTGCAATAGTGTTGTGGTGCCCTTCTATAGGGCATATATAGCTGCTTTTTGAGATGTGCAAATTTGATAGCATCAGGAGAAGGTGAAATTGATGGCTTCTGGAAGAAATCAACATCTAAATAAATAGATTTTAGGACGTTTTTAACGGAGATAGGACAAAAACAAGTATTCAAAAAATTTCCATTAAAAAAAACCCGCTAAATTTAAAAATTCCAATTATATTGATTTCCGGAGAGCATTTCCCTGAGAAACAGCAAGTCTATGGGCAACAGAGAGACGTGTAAATAGCAGCAAAGATGCTAGTCTTTCTTCTTGACCTTCCATATCTTAAACATCATGCTAAAGTACAATCAATAGACTTTTGGAGCCTTTATAGCAGTTATTGAGCACCAGGAGTGCAAATCTATTGTTTGTATCACTAAGACGGCTCAACGTGCCTTCAACGACACTGTGACAAAACAATATGCATAGAAGCATGAGACACCATGCACAGCCTTGCTAATTGAATTCATAAGAGATGCAGCAAAACTGTCTTTACGAAATAACAAAATCTGCAAAACTGACCCGTGGAAAACTGCTATACCTGCATAATATTGTGCATTGTCTTCAGCCATGTAACTACTTCATTGCTCCTAGTAGTAGACCTAAACATTATTGCATAAACCTTCAGACCCTTCAATGTCTTTAATTATGTTGATATTCTGGTGCAGGACCGGCATACAATACAAAACAAAGGCACCATGACTGGCTTGTGGAAACGGAAAGCAAAAAAAGTTCTCTAATGGAGCAGAAATTCTATTTTTCGAAGTGTTGTGACTGTTTCAAAATTCCTTTTCTCGTGCAGGACTGGTAGCTGCAATTGCACCAAGCAGCAAACATGCTGTTGTAGACTACTTCCTGAATTGAGTCCAGGAGCACAAAAAGAAAACACGTGAAGCACAAAATAGATGTTACCTTCAATCCAAGCATGGCATTGAGCGGTCTGGACACCAAAGATGCAAAGATACCACTGATATATACAGTGAGAGGCACAACGGCAATGGACGTCTAAACAACAACAGAAGATAAAACATATTTGATAACATACACCATTTAAGAAACAAGCATATGCATGGGTTTTGACAATCTCTGCTAATAAGTTACTTAGCACACTGTACATCCATCTTGAATCATACTGCGCTGCAATTCACACTGAGTGAGTGCATCAACAATCTAGCATGATTACATGACTGGAGTCAGCTATACACACTGTTGTACTGTGAAACCTGTCTATATTGCTATAATGGTCACCTTTGGGACCTGACAAAAATGGCCTTTATAGACAGGTCGCCTTTCGGTCCAGGTTGATTTCTATAGAAAGTGTCATTTTAGGGTTATGATGAGTGGCCTTTATACACAGGCTGCTCTATATATAGAGGTGGCCTCTAATACCGGTTTGACTGTAGCAAGTAACATCAAGTGAACAGCAACATTTATGTCTCAAAAAATGAAAGTTGATGTGTTTTGCATATTATCAGCATGACTAGCTCTAGGTGAGACAAAAATCCCCTCTTGCCTTCTACTAGGAAACACATATTCAATGTATCACCTTGTGCAATTTCAGAGTCTCCAGAACAAACATTGGGATGTAAACTTGTGACAGATTGACAACCAGCCGTGTCATCATGTATATGCCGCCAACCTGCAATGGACAATGCAATAGCTCAGTCGACAGAAAAATAAAAGTACTGGCCACGAACCAAGACCGGCTGTGACAGACACAAATGTATCGGACAATATTTAAAGCCTACAGTTAAACATGTACTACAGTGAAACCTGTCCATAAAGGTCAATATTGGGACCTGAGGAAAATGACCTTTATAGACAGGCCGCTTTTCTGTTCAGGTTGACTTCTATAGCAAGTGTCATTTTGGGGTTATGAAGAGCGGTCTTCATACGCAGGTGGCGGTCCTATAGAGGAGGCTGCTAATACAGGATTGACTGTAATGGGCATTTCTGCAGATAGAACAGCGAAAAGCCTGCAACGACAATTATGAGTTGCCGATTACTAATGAGCATTAACCCAAGAGATGAACCTGTGCATAAAGACCACATGTTTAGAAAAGCAATACAAAAGATGTCCCCGTCCTTATACAGTGTAACCCCGTTAGTATCACATCGGTTAATATCACAACCCGCTTAATATCACTTCAGTCTGAGAACCAAAGCACTATCAGAATCAACTATTTTAACCCACTTAATATCACGACCCGCTTATTATCGCGATTTTTGACTGGAAAATCATAGTGATATTAACGAGGTTTCACTGTATCATATTTATCTTCTTCAATTTGACTTTCTTGGTGTTTATCAGCTGAAAACTTGGATGATATGCATCGCGGAATTTCAAACAGCTAACTGTTTTGTAGCAACAGAAACCATTTCATGGAAAGCGCAATAATTATCACTGAATGTTGGAAAAAACAACTTGACAAGTAACTGTACTGGTTTCTTTTAGTACTAACCGGTAACTTTCAAACGCAACCAGTTACTTCTCTGCTGATGTGACAATTACGCCAAATTAGTTTGTAAGTGACGATTACGCCAAATTAGTTTGTAAGTGACGATTACGCCAAATTAGTTTGTAAGTGACGATTACGACAAATGATTTCGCCACTTCAGATTGTAATCGACATTGTCAAACGGGAGATGCAGGGATAATTATACTTCTACTATTATTTATTATATGCACCTCTAGTTTACTACTATACTCCTTTCATTATTAACACATGCACCCGACAGAGTAACTATAGATCTGCTATGTAATCACAGGGATTTGTCCCTTCCAGTTGTGTTTTACCTGTGGTAAAGAATAAACGTGTTTACGGAGAGACCTTGTGTTCGCTTGCGTGTTACTTTAACAGTGACCTTACGCTAAGATCATAACATTCTCCTAACTGCATCAGTCACTTTTCTGACAATGTAAATATCTCTGGGCAGTGCCGTTATAAGCGTTGAGAGGGCCTAAAGCACTTTACCCAAGGAAGGTCTAATTTTACCGATTAAATAGCTCAAAACTTACTATTGTTAAAATGTTCACCCACTGGCACAACGAAGATATATGTTGCTTTCGCTCACAAACAGCAAATTAGGAAAAAATAACTCAGTAGCACTCTGCAGTTGATTACGTACTGTACTAGATCTCAACATACTGTAAATTTGAATTTTTGAGTTAGAATTGAGAAAGGCCTATCCAGACTGAGGGCCTAAAGCACGTGCTTTGAGTGCCTACTGGTTAAAACGGCCCTGCCTCTGGGCATCAATCACTGATAGGAACCAACCTGATAAAACTGAATATCCCGAAACCATAATGTCCATCCAGATGAATGGCTTCTACTTTTGCATGATAATTTAGAACGCGGCTGCGGACATGGTCGTTCTCTTTCTTTCGTTGACAAATGAAAAATTATCACAAAAACAACACCAACAGCAACAGCTGTGAAAACTAGAATCTGTCAAAGGAAATGATAAAATGATGGTAATATAGAGTTGAAAATGATCTATTATAGAAATGAGTAGACCACTTACGAGCAAACATTACATAACGTCAGCCTGGCACCCCTCAAAACAGTGTAGCTAGCTGTTCACTGCAGCTACAAGCTCCCTGCTGAAATTTGCTACACAAATTACCACAATTTCAAAGTGTGTACTAGAATAATAAAGTAGAAAATATTCTTAAAAAATAAAATAAAAAATTGTATAGAGTTATATAGCGCTATGACTACAGCACAACTTTGATTGCATACTAGACATCAACACGACTCCAACACAATGCCAACACATCAGCACAAATACTCTCAAAAAGCAAGAAAATTGCAAAGTTTATAAATGACAGGAATGCAAATACACACTCCTCGCAGGACACCTTTGGTATGTCACCCATTGCTTCCAACTACAATCAGCAATCACCGCCCCAAACAGTTTGTTACATACCTTAAATTTTGGAGCATCGCGCACATCAAGACTTCCCGGAATTTCGTTGACAGATAGAAGCAGCCAGTACAATACATATACAAAAACACTAGCTGATACGGTAAACCCATATCTGCAAAACAAAATAAACAAAAGTTAAGGAACAACAAAACAAAACAAAAAGCAAATTCAATCATATAGTCCGGCTTGTCTTGATGATCACCTGACGCAGGAACCACCTGTACTAAAATATCAAGTTTTAACTGCCTATGCAGGCTGTGGAGACCCAGTGGATCCTGGTAGAGAAAAATTGCTTATCGTGGCAGTGCCAATCATTTCTAGAGTTTGAGCCATCTGCTATTTTTAATTTGGTACAACTGACGGATACGGTCCGTCAATTTCAATAGGGCAATAGATGCCAACACGAAAACAGTTCACTTTTGCTCTACATGAACATCCACAATTGCTCAATTGGTAAACAATGGAACACTTACGTCAAAAATGTCATTTCTATAAAACCTGTCGCAAACATTAGCCAATCAGCAACAAGAATGGGTTCAAAACGTGACGTGTCGTTTCTTGATCAATAATGATTATAGTTTTGCTTATTCATTCTTACACATCTATCTACATGATACTATTCCAACCCAACCGTTTAGTGGAAGTGTATGCAAATGCCTTCTATTCGTGTATTGATATTCATTTTTATCAAATATATGGACACATGATATTATGGCTTTGCCATCTCTTAAATACTACCCTGAATCCTTGACGTAATCCTAATCATATTCCAAATTCATCTCTTCAACGACAGTAGACCTATTGTACGCCTTAATTCAATTATTTTTCTATCAAAAGGGTAGAAGAAAGATTTGCGGACAATTTTGCTATGAACGTCTAAACCAAAATTAAAATGTTTTTCATGGTTAAGTACTTTTGCGTCGATCGATTTGGGTTCCTTACATCTTCATTATGCAAGTTTTTAAAATTAATGAAGAATAGAAAACAGCTCAACTCTAGAAATGACTGCTATTGCTGTGAATTCTTCTCTATCAGGCTCTGCTGACATATATGCCTGCATACTGTAGGCATTTTGTAATTTTTCTATTGTAAATTCCAGTTCTGTGTGGCAGAGAATCTGCAGCAATGTAATTAGCAGTAGAAGGAACGGGCTGTTCCCGTGAACAGTACTGTTTCCAACAACAACAACATTTACATGCACCTAAAAATTCAGATAAAATATTAATTTCGCTGAGCAGGGAGGAGGGGAGCGAGACCCTCCTCTTGTCCTCACGTCACCAGGGGCCTTATTCATGGACCGGGACTAAAGCGTAGTCCGGGACTAAGCATTGAGTCTGGACTAAATTACTAAAATATGTATATGAGAGTTGAGATTTAGTCCTGGACTATGCTTTAGTCCCGGTCCATGAATAAGAACCCAGGTGTGCCATCCATCACCCTTGACTGTATGTGATTACACTATTGACTGTCAATGTCCATTTGTCTCCTAATTGATCAAAGGACTTAGTATTTAATATAGCATACTGTAAATCTAATGTACTGCAAGAACAAAATAGTAATTAATCAATTGGGAACCATTATTCTGCACACCACACAGGTCTCAAACGTCAACGTGTCCCTTTAGTAAATGTTGGTCACGTGGTGGTCTGACCCTGACCAAGCCTGACCCTTGAACTATCTGGCGGTTCTGAGAAATCGCACTTCCACCGAGCACACTTGATAAATAGTACACAGCAGGGATCAATGGTGTCAGTACTCAGTACAATACATTTTGCAATGAACCGGTTTTAGACAGCCGTGGTTTTAATTGAAAAACTCCTTGACAAATTATGCTTACCTCATCGCGTTCAGTTCGACGCGTTCCTTTTCATCGCAAGTCAATTCCGGAATAAGTGCCAAATGAGAAATCTGCGTTGCGGCCCAGCCGAACTGAAACAGTACGATAAATGGCGCGTAATAAATGAACAAGTTCCACTGTGGAGCATCCTTGCAGTCGAATACACAGAGGTTAAAAATGAACGGGAAGGTCAATGCTACTGCAATGCAGCCGGCAAGATGCCATATTTTCCGTTTTCCATATCTGACAGCGCCAGTCCTGTCTGATTCAATACCAACAAATGGCGTAGCAATGGCGTCTGCAACCTGTCCAATAAGAAGTAGGATTCCCGCATTGGCACTTGTGAAATGAGCTATTTTGTGAAAGTACAAAATAAAATAAGAGAACCACATGGAAGCACATAAATCGTTGAGTACGTGTCCAACGCTATAGCCCCAGCGACGTCCAAGAGGAAGACGAGTCGGTTGAACAACCACATGATCCTCCATGGTAATTATATCACAAAAACAACAGTCCCAAGTGGAGTTGTAAGGCGTTCAGCACAACGTAAGACTATCGTTCTCACTGCTCAACATTTCGTGCAAATGAAGACACGCATCTATCAAGCAAAACAACACTATCAGATGTCATGGGACATGTTTCTGTTCATGTGTAGACAGCGTAGACAATGCCGACATTAAATGTTCCAATCATCGACAAGTATTTTGCTACTTCGTCTCGTTCGTAAGGATCTGATGACGCCCACTTGCAAGCCACGTGATATGAGGGGTCAAGGCCAACAGGTTCCAAGGCTACTGAAGTGTTGCTAGTCATGTGATATTTTTATATTTTTACTACAATGGCAATAGTCCAGCTGTGAGCTGAATCAACATGAAAAACCAGTCGATCCAAATAGCAGAGGGTTTCCCCCTGAAGTACGGTCGGCACACTCTGTCGACTGCTTCAAGAGCTTGATTAAACAAATCTGTTCAGAAAAGCATTTTCGTAAATGGCGAATGACTTATGTTTTACAATTTTCTCGATCTACTTTTCTCCTATTTTTAAGCACCGTTAAATTGTTAGTTAGTAGTTAATTTTATGAGAAACACTTGTTAATAGATTTTAGAACCTTTGTAAAGCGTTATTGAGCAGTTTCTTGGAAATAGCGCTATATAAATACTATTGTTATTATTATAAACGTTCGTTGCTACCAGCTAGCAAATACTGTGCCTTTATTTATTTTCACGCTAATGACGCTGAAAGATGTCTCTACAACCACTACTAGCTTAGTAGCTTTCATTGGTTTTTGATTTGATTTGATTTGATTTATTTGTCAAAATAAGTAATAATGATTGACAGGTAAGCACAGGAAAGTAAAACTACTTACACTATACGTGCAGCCTAATAACTTTTACAAAAGCGCGATAAATTTACAGAATCTAAACGACGTTTAAAAACAGAAAATGAAACAGAGTTATATCAACTGTTGCAGATCAACTCGGCCGGTCATGTGGATTAAGCTGCAAACGGCACCATTTATTTAGTTCACTTATTTTTAATTGGTTCGAATTAAGCACAAGATTTCAAATGCATTGTTTATAATAATTATTCTCCAGTGAGTTGATAAGTTGGTAGGTTGGCATTACACCCACCCATAGCAACGGAAATCGGGTTGAGCCGGCAGTGTGGAAGGACCACGAGAAAGATTAATACTTCAGTTCGTTTGAACATGATGAAAAGGTTGGAAGCGGTTGGAAGTAGCCTGTGTGCCAGACGCTTCTAGCCAAAACAGTAGCTACTGTTGTCTGTTGTCTATCATTTTGGCGAGAAACAATTGTACGGTGTGCTGGTAGGCTGCGCTGGAAGCTGGCATACCGTAGGGTCAGGCAGACCCGGTTTTCAAAAAAACAATGTATCTCTTTTATTTTTCTCGACAGGCGGGTCATGATCTCACAACCATGTTTTCATTGACAGCAGCTGACCCATATGAGCTGATCCTTTGAAGCTTTCACGCATGAAGCTAGACCAGCCAAATAAAGCAAAACGACAACACAGACGCTGTGAAAGCTATTGACTGTTTCATCTCCATAGCAACAAGACGGTGTCTGCTATGTGCTGCTTTGACCATGCTTTGACCATGCTTTGACAAACTGGACGATAGACAGTTCTCGCTGTGCAACCACAACAGCCAATTATCCAAATTGTGTCTAATAAAGACATCATCAACAACAAACTGGAAACGTTGTAAATCGTAGATCAAATAGGCCTGCCCAACAGTCGCAATATTCAAGATGTACTACAGCGGAATCCGCTTAATTCGAAGTGTCAAGGGACCGTTAAATATCCTTCGAATTATACGAACTTCGAATTAGGAATAATAAGAGAACAATTGTCTTCCAATGACTAATGGACTGAAGACAAATGCGCGAGACCAAGGGACCGAGATCGTAATTCGAAATAGATGATCAATATTTGAATTACAAGTCTTCGAATTAGGCAGATTCCACTGTATATTCTATATCAATTTTCCATGAACTTATACTGTATAACCATTCAATCAATGGTGTGTTTAACTTATCAAAATTATTCATTCTAACTTACAATTTACAATTAATTTACTATACGACTCTGTTACGGCAATATCAATCCGAGCGTGTTCGCTAGATAACATTGACTTGTCACAATAAGTGTTTCACAATAGCTATATGTAAGTGGAATTCATGCTTCCCTATATTTCCCTGTCAATATTTTTGTCAAATAAACATACATACATTATATACATACAAATGATACAATCGTACATACAGTCATAGTTACATACATACATACATGTATACCTGTAAGCTTGCAAACCGTGTGGTACAAGTGAGTGTCAACATGCCTTCTAACGAGTATTGTATTAATATTGATATTAATATGAAATAAATACATGAAGCTGTTACGCCAGCCTGAGCCTCAGTCCAAAATGGGCACCCTAACTAGTTGAATCAGACGGCACTCTAAAAATTCTCGCTCCAACTTAGGAGGAGGGAGCATGGGGCGAGTAAAGTGCGTCTTTTTAGTGATACTGTACTCAAAAAGAGGGATTTTCTCAAGTGGCTTCAAGCATCAAAGTAGATACAGTGGCGTGTCTGATGCTGTAGTGACAAACGACCCATTTAGAAAGTCTATAATTCTTGTACTTTATTGTTCGTGTACGATACGTCCTGTTCTTCAGAAGTTGAATCACAATGAGGTTACAGTCGAATAATTTGCAAAGAAAAATATCATTGGGCTCCAACACAAATTACGCTCTGTAAAGACTGTAATACGTCTACTTCTCGGCATTCAACTTCTGAAAAGGTCGTAAATTATGGGAACACTAAAAGTAAAAGAATCAAAGATTTTTCGTGAGTCAAAATGGGTCTTTTGTCACTGCAGCACACGCCACTGAATATCTACGTTGTGTTGTGTTGATGTCAACCCGTATATTATATATCTAACTTATGCTGTGTCATAACGAAATATAATCAGAATATGCAGCGTCATAAAGACCAGGTAAAATGATCCTTGAAGCCACATGAGCAATTCTTTTTAAAGCATATCTTTCACTTGGCCGTTAAATCCGAGTGATCGACAATAAGCAATGGAAGCCCTCAGACCCCGCCTCAGACGATGCAATTCAAAACAAATTCGAGAATATTTCACAGGATCACAGTGCAATTTACGGAAACGAACAGATTGACTAATGGGTAAACAACAACCTGAAACCATTCAAAACCACATAAGTATCACGCAGCAGCGATTTTCCCGAATCAGTATAATCACCAGTAATCGTAAGATTAGGCCTGTTTTCACCTTATTATTTATCTGAATTATGTATTTTATCAAGTTTAAGTTTTTATCTAGTACTACAAGTAAAATGTATTTTTCACTTAACAGATTGAATGAAATAAATATCACCAGTATAAAGGGCCCTGTTTACAAGGAAGGTTATGATCCTAGTTAGTATAGGATGATCTCCCTCAATTGTTTTTCTGCGTTCAGTTTATAAGGCAGAAGGACCCTACTTGCTATGATCATCCTATTTGGCTAGGAGGATGATCCTAGTTAGTATGGGTAGGATCATCCTTCTGCCTTGTAAACAGCTGGGTCTAACATAGACGGCTTCGAGCCCGATTATCTTCAAGAATGCTTTAGCGGTACCTATGAATCAAACATACGGTTACGCCTATAGCTGTGATAAGGAAAATTGAAAACTTTACTAGTATCTTATAGTACAGTAGACGATGACACCTATAGCTGTGAAAAGAAATATTGAAAACTTTGCTAATACCTTATAGTACAGTAGACGATGACACCTAGCTGTGATAAGGAAAATTTACTAGTACGGGTAATCGGGTATCTTAGACACTTCCAGCCAGGAAGTCAGCATAGGCATAAGCCTATGTTTCACATGATAAGACTTTACATTCAAACAGAGGCCTTCAAGCAGCAAGCGTCTAGATTGACAGTATTCGTAAAGGCTGTCAGCTGTTCGTTTCTTGCTGCTGAGAATCGTAACCCTTCAAGCTCTCAGGTGCAAACGAAACCAAAACAAACCAAAACAAACCAAACCAAACCAATCCAAAGCAGACGAAATATACAAAACACAACGTTCATAAACCCATGAGCGACTGTAGATGTTCATGAATTGCTGTGTTAAATCCACACAAACTCTCTAAGTCTTCCGTCTTCCGACTAGCAAGCAAGGCAACACGATAACTCACAGTCGAGTGCATAATTATTTCCATTACATCTTTACGTAAGAAACGTGCAATCAGCAAAATAATACCACGTAGAATTTTAGAAATAGATAGATGAAAATCTTCGGTCAAGATTACAGAATACCAGAGCATGAAGAACGCGGATATACTGTACAAGTATAAAGCACGGATAAGTAAAACATTAGAAAAGAAGATCATCATCGTCATCAGTTAATCGGGAAATCTGATAAGCCATAACTATTGTATTGCTTTTTCACAGAGCTGATATATCGTCCACGTCCACTACGAGTGCATAGTGCATTCAAGAGTGCAGCTAACTTTAAACGGCATCTCGACGACTTCCTCACATCCATTCCTGATGAACCAACTGCTCACGGTCTTGTCCGTGCAGCTCGGTCCAACGATATTATCGACCAAATTACTCAAACCAAATTCTGTTCATTATCCCTGTAATTGTTTCTATATCCACTTGACTTTGCATAATCTCTGTTCGACGCTTCCACAGCTGTCGAAGGTGGGAGCAACGCTCCTCCCTTGCCCTTTGGGCTTAAAGTTGGAATCATATCTATATATTTTTATTGTAAATCTGATCGGGTTCACCCCCGGCATATTACGATGTACGGAAGGTGCCAAATGATTACATTACATTACATTACAGTATCATTAGAAAATTCGGCCAAAAAATACTTGAAAATACTAATATTAGTGAGAAATAAATATATATACAGAGAGATAAATACAGAGGGAAAGATCATATGAATAGATTGAAATACTTATAGTAAACATCAGGAACAAAATTATGCTTCTGAGCGCTGTAATGCTCAGAAAGAGCTTAATTAGTCTGTAAGGTTGCCTCTGAGGCATGGCACAAACTGGAAGTGCATTGCGATTTATGAAGTCTAGTTGCTGGGCCAACAGACTGTTTCAATAATTGTTGCTGGGCCAACAGACTGTCTTAATAACCAGTTTAGGACAACTGTTTTCACTTTGACATTTGAAGATGCAAGAAGGAGTTAGGATGCTAACACAGTAAAAATACTGAACGAGTTGGAACAGATCTCTTTTATTCTCAAAATTATTTTATTTAAATACAATTGTAAATTAGAAACACTAATACTAACGATCATTCAACTTTGGCAAATGTGCCGCGTACGCTTGCGACGTTTACGCGCTGGATGGCCAAGCTCAAGTTTGCAACGAAATCGGCCTTGCACGCGCCACTCAATCTAGCGCCTAGTTCTTCAACGAAGGCCTTGGCTCATGATGGGCCAAATCTGAACGAGTTGGAGCGATTGTAAATTTGAGATTTGAAGTCATTCTCGAGAATGGCAGTACCTTAATTCTAATTTGTCAGGGTAGAATTCAAGTTGGCATTGTCGTGTCTAGGTTGGGTGTGTAGCGTACCTACATGTAATTATTCATAACCTCTTTCTCATGTCAGTTAGCCTCTTGTATTTGGAACAATAGAGGTAAATATACAAGAGGCTTACTGACATGAGAAAGAGGTTATGAATAATTACATGTAGGTACGCTACAGGTGCATGAAAGGGAAGCAGTGTAAGAAAGATTCCCAAAGCTGCAATGGTGTGTTTTCTGAGTGATCTCTGCGGTCTACATTTCTGAGTTCGCAGAAGAACGGAGCCCGAGAATTTTCATTAGCAAGAGATGATATATTTTATGCTGTCAATGGACAGTTTACATTGCACATACTTTATCCTGTTAAACATGAGCACATCTGTTTCAATGAAGTACCGCACAGAACAATCGTTTAATCAAACGTTAATTATACTAATTATTCGTAATGTATGCCAATGTAGTATGATCCAGCCCTGTTTTTAACAACCTTACGCATGTTTTAATTTAGCAGCTCAGTTTAATGTCAATTGCGGCATCACGCCAAATATATTCGGATTTCGCCTTTTGTTCAACTTCAGTTTACTTTACTGTTATGAAATAAAGTTATGGAAATATCGAAATTGTGTTCAATGCCGTGATTGTGTCGATTGTCCAACATCTTTTATAACTAAGAAAACGTGCCGTAATTTGTGACTGTGTACAGTACTAACAAACAGGCACCGTTTTTATGTATTCTTTAGACGAAAAAATGTCACGACACAACATCTTCCCTTGATAATGGCGAAAAGACTTTTTGCGGCACGAATTTTCTTGGGTGGTTGCCTGTTTAGACTGTAGTTTTCATTACAAAAGGGGGAAAGCTGGCACGAAATTTTTAATTTATAGATATCACTGCTTTATTTATTTTAGGTAATAACGTATTTGTTTAGCATTTAAATTTGTTAGGCAGAATGTGACTGCGATTTTATTGTATTGTGGACTCATAATACTGGAAATGTAGTTATAATGCTATGTAATGGCACCGACAAACAAGGTCGCATTTCATGCAATTGGAATCAGGACTTTTGCGATGCTAATAGGCCTTCATAAGAAAAAAAGATACTCTTTGCAACACGAGTGAGATTCTCCCGCCCAGAGTGAATAATAAACAGACAAATGCAACCTGAAGAGGAAACATAACTTCTTCAAAAATATCATTAATCTCATGACAAAAAATATAAATCATTGCGATAACATAAATGTCGCATGCCTCCAAAGTTACCATGTTTACTCATGAGACTGCATTGTCGTAAAGACGAAAGTTCATCTTGAGAATTCAAAATCATGTCAAAGTAACCGATCTGGTCTCCAGAAGCTCCATTTGCTGAAACGATAAAGAAAATAATATCTATTATTGTAAGTAGACAACTATCGTAATAGGATTCCTAAAGTAGTAGTTAGTCAAGCGCAGTTCAAATACATCGTGGGTTTCAGTCAGTTTCAAAGGCGTGAGCTTGAGTTGATATTGAACAATTTTTGGCAGCCAAGAACATTGTAATTGATAATCATAGAAATAAGTACGCTTTGATGCATTCCGAACAAAGTCAACTCCGGCAGTCTGCGCATGCCAAGAAGAAAAACCTCAACTGCATCTCGCAATGCATTGGGACAGCGCTAATTGGCTAATTCAAGGTAAATTTTAGGTTCACGCTTAGATCAGATAATTTGATCGAATAATTTGTAGAAAATTGCAGATAAATTTCATCATGCAATAGTATTAATTTTCATTCATTCATGTTCAAATAACAAACAGAATAAAATGAACGAAAATTCGGTTGTAAATAAACTAACTTAGCATCTTATCGTAACATACAAAGCAGAAAGACACAAGCCATCACTGCAGGACAGGTCAACGTGACTACATAACGGAGAGATCAATTAATTTGATCTGCCAAAGCTCCAACGACTTATACGAAAAACACGCAAACAACCTTAGGAGAAAGGCATTTCATTGTATTTTCGGCCAATCCGCAACACGCCGTCCCAATGCATTTCGGCATAATTACAAGTGCGTTGACCTCTGCCACTGATGAAGACGTCAGGAAAATGCTTTTTTTGAACCGCAATCAGCCGTAATCTTTTCTATGATGGTCTATTTCGAGGATTGTTCCTGGCTGTCAAAGTTGTCAATTTCAACTCAAAATCACGTGCCAGAAAACCAGTACATCCCGAAATGCACTAGGTCTGCGCTTTGTCAATCCTCTCAAATCTTCTACTGATCAAAGTTAATAATCTCGAGTAATTCACATGTCTAGAAACAGGTCGAATCAGATTGAATGAGGCAAGTTGCTCAACTGACCTTCAGACGCATTGAATTTGTAACTCCTCTGATCCTCTGTGCTTTATTCGACCTGTCAAAAGTCAAAAGACAAATTGATTGATATTCTCAGAAACAGACATCGATACGCATTTTCGAAGGCAACATCCAAGATTACGTCCAAAGATGGAGCTTGTTGGACATTTGCAACATATTTAATACCGAAGACAGAGTTTGCAGTTTGAGATATGGAACTAAACTACTTTCTAAAGAATTTTTCTCAGAAGCAAAGGAGGAACCAACTGTTATGCTTATTATGCATATCGTATGTAATTATGAATCTCTGTATATGATTATGCGATGGAAAAAGGAGTTCATGATAGTAGGAAGAATGCGAAGGCTTGCGTCTTTAGATTCTAAAAAAGGCTTGTCTCCCTTGGGGCATCGACAATTAAAACCACAGAAGACAAAACGAATATATACAGTGCGCATTGGCTGGGCCAGGAGTCGAACCCGTGATGTCTGATTGGCAGCCAGACATACTCAGCACATACTATCCGATAGACCACACCGACCGAGGTAAATGACACCAACTACATTAGCTGTGTAGTTTCAGTAAAAGAATGACTATACAGTACTGTTAATGAATGAGAGTATTGTAAAGAGTGGTATACCTTGTGACACCGTTGAAGAAGGATCGCGGTTGATACCTTTCTGCAACGCCATATGCCGCATTCTTCTTGTCGTGAAACATCGCTGACGTCGAGACGACGGATAGTCCGATGTTGAAGCACTGTTGTCCCGATTGCTTTGGTAAGTTTGAGTACGTTTCACACGGACAGAGATCGCGACCGTTTGATGTTGCCATAGTAGTACCGGTTGGTGAGTGGCGGAAATGATACTTGTTATCGCAATACCTTGGCGAAGTGACCCCAATCAACGAGGTACTTCCAGAAATCATAGTCCTTTTTGTCTTCCGCACTGCCTGCTCGTCTGAGCTCACTGCCACAATTTGATATCCATGCTTGTCTTTAGTGGGATTTGTTAAAATGCCATGGTCGTGCATCGCTGCTGTGGCCACAGGCGTGAGTCCTTGCTGGCCCGCGGCCAAATTGCCAGACATCGAATGCACGTGGGTCTTCCCAGGAGACAGTTGACGACATGACTGTTGATACGCATCCCGGCACAGACCTGCCATCAAGACTCTCACTTCACTGTCGTGAGCAGCTAACTGAGTCGGTTTGTCCTACAAATCATTAGCAGAATTTAAATTGGCAATTGAAACACCCAGAAATAACTCAAACATACCAAATATCCAAATGATTGAAAGTATAAACGTACACAGTGCAAACGTCAGCAGCAAAATATCGTTTATCACAGAATATGGAAATTCAAAAAACCCTTCCCATTAAACATGGGCATACACAGCGCGGCGCCATCTCCGTTTCTTTTGCGCTTGGGCCACACCGCTACAATGGGGGCCCAATCCAGAGCCCTCTATTTACGACAGTTGGGACATTTGAAGCCACTTTAGTTTCAAATCATACTGAAGTCAATACTCACTGGTAACCAAGCATTGAGCTTTCGAAGAGTTCCAGTCGAATTGAGAGCAGCGAGATCATGAGATCATAAGATGCCCTAACGTTTGCAAATAGAAGGCCTTTTGGTCAGTTCACTAGCGTAAACCGTGTATTCAGCTTTCCCCGAATTTTCCGTGATGCTGATGGCCAAATTGGAGATTAGCTGCTATACCATATCACGCTTCGAACCACTGCCTCCCGCATGCGAGGCATATATCTAGTCCACCACTACGCTAATTTGCAGCACCCTACAAACTGCGGTGCGTGGGTATAGTTTCGACCTTTATAGACGAGGCCACAGTGGTGACTGGTGACAATTTACGAGAAGGTTTAGCGTGTCATCCTATATGTACCTTGGTCTGAGATCTGCTGGCCTTGCTCGACAGCGTACCAGCCAACAAGATCTCAATGGCCTCCGGGATGCGCAGGCTTCTGATCAGCGCGTCTCGATGCATGAGATTGGCGATGCGTTCCATCTCTTCAGCTTCGTTGATGATGTGCGCGTTATACAATTCGCACAGGTCTTGCTTTGGCATCGTCTGTATTGAAAGAGATTGACAAACGATCTCATTACTCAAACTTAATCCAACAGAAGATGGCAGTAATGATCATGCAGTTCAAAGTGAAGTTAGTATAAGCCAATCTGGCTTGCAGTGAAATCGTAAATCGTCAACGAGCTGCCTACAAACGTAGTATAGTTCCGTACTCAGCCGTGGGGAACCAAAATTCTCAGACAAACACCCTTGCCAAGATGTTACTTTTCCCACGGCATATGATGTTGCCGGGAGGAGTGGAGGGTTTCAAGGGTTAGAAAAGTATCCAAGACATGACCATGAGTTTAAATTGCCTTGCGGGCTGGGGCGTATCAGCGACTGATCACGGCAATACCAATCAATTCTAGAGTTGGAGCCGTGTTCTATTTCTAATTAATTTTGAAAACCTGCATCACGAGGGTGTAAGGAACCCAACTCAGCAGACGCAAGAGAATATGACCGTGAAAAAACCAGTCGATTTGTCTATACCTTCCACTTGGCTAATAGCCAATAGTCCAAATAGTGAAATCGATAACACTTAAAGTCGTATTGAAACCAGACAAATCTGCAATAACTTGTTCAACAAGCGCCTATCAGGCGTGCTACCTTCTGTCGCGCCTGTCGCAGAGGCAGATACAATCGGCTGTTGACGGGTCGGCGACGCTTGGGGCTTTCAGGCCGCACGTTCTCGCCGTTCTGCGCTTGCCTTCCACAGTTTTTACGACGCATTGTTTCGATTTCTTCACTTTTCAATTTGATCTCTTCTCGTTGAATGCGCGCGCATTCAGAACGAGCCTTGGACGCAGCGGTTTCTTGAAACAACGAGCAACTATTCTCAAAGTAATGTTCGTAAACCGTCTCGTTTCCATTTTCGGGATAGACACGCCTAGAAAAGGAAGAATATTGTGTCAAACAGGGCGTGTCCACAATAGTCCATGATACTTGTGGTAATTCATCTCAAGCATTTGATCCTGACTATAGTCATCCATAACAGGACGATATGCAATAGCGATAAATCTTATTTCAAGACGTCCAATTCGAAATTATGTGAACTTCGCTTAGTTCTAAGTTTTCGAGCGTTCCCATTCAAAGTTCCGTCGCACGGCCATAAAGCAATCGAACCTCGTCCAAGGCCTAGATTACATTACATCTGGTAGCTCCCTGAGCGGAGAGCTGGGGCGCATCAACTTAATCCGGTATGAATTTCACTCCGCTGAAGCGAAATCACTTCGCTCCGATAGCTTTCTAATACAGTGTAATCGTGGCCTAATTCAAATGTTCTAGCACCCTTTTGACACTTAGAAATAGTCGGTAGGAGAGTGCCGTGTGATTGACTTAGTGCCGAGAACAAATACAAAATGTGAGTTTTAATAATGTTAAAATGACGGACACCGAGACAAAAACTTACTTCATTAGTACAGCCAAGGCAGGTCAATTACATTTCAATTGAAGTCATGCTGACTACCGACAAAGATTACTTCAAAAACCTTGTCGAAATTTTGAAGTTCTGAAATCCCACAGTTTCATTGATTAACTCTTACATGTATTATATCAGATATGTACTTACTTTGATAAAATCATGACATATCCTTTCTGAGCTACGACAATTAAACAGACTACCATAATAACCAGAGCAGTTTAGGTGGTTAGCGCGATACAAATGAACACTAATGACCATTCAACTTGTCCAACCTAAAATTTCCCATGTGCTTGTCTTCGAAACTGGTGATCGCCTCAAGAGACATGGTTGGTATTTCAGGCTCGTCAGTTTTCAGCCTAGATAGACAAAGCAGAACGAAAAAAATCTTCATCGATGTGAAAAGGCAAAGCAATCGAAGGGCCGTGTTCGGCAAGATGATTAGAAAGTGTCCGCAGTAGCATTAACACTTTGTTATTACAGTAAAACCTCGTTAATATCACTATGATTTTCCAGTCAAAAATCGTGATAATAAGCGGGTCGTGATATTAAGCGGGTTAGAATATTTGATTTAGACAGAGCTTGGCTCTAGAAATGAAGTGTTATTAAGCGGGTTGTGATATTAACCGAGGTGATATTAGCGGGGTTACACTGTACTAATATTTAAAAAAATTGTATATTAGTAACGTTTCTTTATCCATACATTGTAATACCATAGTTGTATCTATTTGTATCTGCACCATGAAAAAAAGCTATTGCAGATTATTGGTTTACAGAACAAAATGATGATGATGATCATCATCATCGTCAATTAAGGAGAAGTATTACAATAATTACAGTACACCCGTAAGTGTCCTAAGGTAATCAACATACAGATCAGTGCTGAGATATAAATTTATTTGAACATGAATTCAAAGTACATAATACAATATAATTTAGCAAACTTGAGCTTGGCCATCCAGCGCGGGAACGCCGAGAGTGTGAGCGGCACATTCGCCCAAGTTGAGTAATCGTTTAGTATATTAGTGTTTTTTTAATTAACATTTGTATTTGAAAAAAGAGATGAATAAAGCATATAATTTTTAGTTGAAACCAAAATACTAACTACAGTCACGTTCTGTGTAATCTCTTTAAGCACAATTGTTTCTTTGCTTGGGATATCCAAGATTTACATTAATATTTCAAAACAGGTTTAACAAATTATTTCTTCAGATTGTATACAGATTTTCATTTTACATAGCAAATCGTGTTTAACTGGATTCCGTTGTGCGTGAAATTCTCTTTTTGTTGATTGAAAGTTGCTAGTTTATTTTATCAGATATTAATTACAGTAATCTGTAAAAACGTATTATTTGAATGATATCAGTTAACAGATTTTGATTACATTACATCTTCGTCAAAGCGTACTGCACTGAAAATGAAACATGGAAAGATGTCCAAGAACGCTGTAAGTAATTTGTTTCCGATGCAAGAACAATTTAGCAACATAATTTCTGTCCCGTGGAGACAAACAAAATTAATGATAAGAAGATTGGAGATAAGTAGCTTATTTCAAACATAGAGTGGAAGAGGATAGCATATTACTTTAGAGTGAGGAATCATCAAGTGTTATTAGTAAAGACTTCAAAAATAAAAGTAACAGAATTCATTCAAAAGTTAGCCAAATGAGAATTATAATTCTATCCTATCTCGCTTTTTTCTATTTCATGACTAGCTAACGACAGCCAAGGACATCACTATGTCACTGCCAACCTACACTGAATCTTTCGCTTTCGGCTTTTGTAGAAGACGTTCACGAACTTTCTTTCGTTCTTCTTCAATGCATTTTCTACGGTCACAACTTGAGAAATTTGCCAGTCTCAACGTATCGTAAATTAGATTTTCTTTGATTTCTTTGTCAAGAGAAGAATCCGTTGTGAAACTGGGCGAATGGTTGACCTGAAAATAAATGAAAAAAAACACAAATCAATGACTATTTTCAAGAATGCATTGCGCAAACGAGAATCTAGCTGCAAATGAAAGAACGGATTTCAAATCCAACTTTTTATATGGAACTAAGAAAGAAGTGTTCTACAGGAACATCAACATAAAAAAGATAGCCGTGCGGTCTCCAGGAACTTCATTCATGGACCGCGACTAAAGCGTAGTCCGGGACTAAACATTGAGTCTGGATAAAATTACTAAAATCTGTATATGGAACTTGAGATTTAGTCCTGGACTACGCTTTAGTCCCGGTCCGTGAATAGTAAGGCCCCAGGGGTCTTGAGAACAGGAGTACAAGCACCATAATCTACTTTTGAGTTCGGCAATGTTTCTCCATGGGGACTATAATTGCCTGCTGCTCTTCTTACGAATACAGCAAATATTAATGGGAAGTATTGAACAACGAAGACCAAATGACGAACCTCAAGAATCCACGGCTTGAGTTTTCTATCAAGAATGACGTCGAAACCAAGGATTTCAAAGCAAGCACTGCCTTTGTAATGATTAGGAAAACAAGTTCTGTAATTATGCTTGAGAACTGGATGAGCAGATATCAAAGTCTTGATGATAACATCCTAAAACAGAGAACATTACATTACACAAGCGAGTGAAGACTGGATCGAGCCAGGCTTAACCGGGTTGTAACTTCCCGCGCATTTTTATTTGTTAAAACCATCTGTCTGGAAAATAGCAAAAAAGATTTCAAGTCCACCCAAAATTAGGATACACAAAATCATATTTATAATTGATTGCAAAAGTATTTAGAAAGCTTATAACGTATATTCAAATGATTTTCTAATGTTAGTCGTGTAGTTTCAAATATTGCATACCGCTACATTCTCTTCGCAAACAGTCAGCTGCTAAGACAGGTTTGAAGGAAAGCGCTTCTGACTCAACTTGTTTCAAGAGAAAGCATACGAGAGTACAAAAGCAGGCAAAAGACTGATAATTATTACACAATACAGTTATACAGGACCAATAACTCACATCAATGCTACCCCAAATTTGATCGACGTTGTATCCGTTATCTGCGAACCATTTGTTGACAGTGGAGAGTCTCCTGCAAAGAATAAAGCAAAACGAGGATGGATTCAATAAAACATTTAATAATTCATGTCCTTGCTCAAACATTCCAACAGCTGTCGGAAGTCATCCGTTCCTTCATGATTGCGTAGATTTTAAAATATTCAGTTGTCCAAAGATCTTAATTAAAATGCTAAACCTTGCGCGATCGGAGAGCTAAATTAAATTAAGGTGACATAACGACACTTGCCTCTTGCTGCCACTTTCTTCGTCCCTTACAAACGCTCCACTACTTTTCTGTATAGAATAATTCGTGAGATGCATGAAAATATTGTCCTGTGAACATACAAAATAATTATAAAAATTATCTCAGTAGGAATACCTGTATAAACACAAAACACTTAATGCTCTTAGCTAGGGCATGATATCAGTCTTTGCTGTTGTCATACGTGGAAATGTCAATATTTACAACTTCTTACACTTGTTTCAATTGATCAGTTTGGTTTTCCATTAATTTATTTCTTTATTTTGGAAGCATCAACATTTTGGATGTTATGGTCAAGAGACTGAAGAAACTTAGACGATATGCCAACCGCTTACACTGCACTATGAATCCAAAAAAGTGTGAAAACCATGTGAAATTAAAGCATCCTCGGAGTATGATGTGAAATAACAAACACCATGTGAAAAAGCATGTGAATTTGAAATGGGAACAAAAACCATGTGAAAAGGGCACTTTCACATGGCTTTTCACATGATTTTCACATGGATTTCAAACAATTGCAGTTCACAGCATCAACTGTTACAATATTATAGTAGCACTGCAGCAGAGATCATTTACAAGCATACAAAGTACAACAGAAAACTTTCAAAACTTACCAACACCAAACATATAGAATGTAGACAAATGAGAACACTTACAATATTATTGTTGCTTGGATCGCTGTATTTTACTGTTGCAAATCTTCCAAGGCCTTCCTTGTAGACAAAAATTCTCAAAGGATCGCACGAGACCACAACTGCATAGATGCGGAGGTCGAATTTCAGGCCATCAATGAGAAATGGTTTGGAGATGTACTGTTGGCAAATCAAATCTTCACCAGGCTTGACATCTTGCTAATAAAGATAAATTGAAAGGAGATGGAATCTTTAAGGCATCAAAAGCTTGGTTATTTCTTAACCAATCTGTATGGACGACAAAAAATTGTCTATTGAATAAAAGATTCTAAGCATGGCTGATCTTAGCAAATAGCTTAAATAAAAACAGTGAAACCTGTCCCTAATTGTCACTTTTGGAAGCTGAGGGAAATGACCTTTATATACAGGTGGTCTTAATGTCCAGGATGTTTCTATAGAAAGTGTCATTTTGGGATTATGAAGAGTGGCCTATATACACAGGTGGCTGCTTTTTATATCGGTGGCTAATACAGGTTTGACTGTAGGTTAAGACTTGATTGAATATTTCTTACTAAATATTATGAGTTTGTTAGTTCTGAGTTTTGTTCATTTTGTACATATGATGCAACTAAGTATTCATTATTCAATGCGTGGAGACTTGATGAAGTTAACCACACTCCCTCTTTTTAAATTAACTTCTGTTCAGCATCAATTTGTCAACAGGCATATATTCCTTTTAGAATATATCTTACTTTTGGATGTTTTGTGAGGAAGATTCCTCTTCCTTGGCTGCCGCTGTCTGGCTTCAGAATAAAAACTTTATTTTTCTTCTGTTTGCAGTAGTTCTGAAAGTCACCATAGCTACAATAAAAAAATACAAATTGCTGGGTATCACATGTCCATCAAAATCAAGCTAGTACTAAAATATTTCCTTCTAAAATAATAATGAACATACAACATACTCAGCTGGAAGGCACCATGTCCTTGGAAATATGGCATATTCCTTTGGAAATTGTTTCCAAAGACGATTCATGTTTCTGGCCAGCAGATCTTTACGACATATTTCACTCATTCCAGGAAAGTGGTTGATTTTCTATAATATCAACAAATAGATGCTAATCAATGTCAAGTTACAATAGCTTCTTCAAATTAATATTCCTAGGGTTCCATTGCCACTACAGCTGTAATCTCAGTCTGGAATTTATTATCATTATTATCATGATGATGATGATGTCCTACACCGATGTGGTGCTTTGACGACCATGATGACTTCTCAATATCATTTTACTGTTGCTTCTTCTTCTTGATGGCATTGGTTCTCTTTAGCTTGCAGAGTTGATGATGGTGGACGTGGGAAGATCAGTCCATCATACCCCTTTCTATTTCACATTTATGTTACCAATATTGTCTAAACTATTACGTAAACAATCTACACAAAGGAATGTAAGTACTTAGACACCTGATATCTTTTCATTTCCATTACTCGTTCAAGGCCAACGGAAAAATCCGTCCAATACAGAACCCAATCTTCATTTTCATCCACTTCGTGGAAACCGAATTGTTTTGTTACACGACGAACTAAAATAAACCATCAAAAATAATGTAAAATCACAGAATAACAAAACAAGATCCCAAGATTTTGGTTTGTATCTTCCGAAAATGTGTAACAAAGGAAAACCTACCACAATCGTATTTGCAAGTTGATAAATTTGCGGGTAGCCACCTGCTGAAAGTCAACGGAAAAACTTACAACTATAAAGGTACAATAACGTTTGACATATCTAATTATCAACAAACCATGACAAGAATATGGGAATGTCATCTATATAAGTCATGTGATTTCCCGCAAGAAGAGGATACAAGAATATGTGGCTATAGTACTTCCATTTTTAAGACATTTTAAAATGTATTGCTTTGCCACGGAAGTTCTCCCAACCATTGTTAACGTTATCTACTGCATTTTTACGGAGATTTCGATAAATTTCTTTGCTTAAATTACTAATAATTTATCTCTATAAATCCTAGACCATGTCCATAACAAAAGCACAATAGAATAACTAGGACTCAATTTGATTCACTGTCCTTCAACCTCACCGTTTTCTTTTCCGTTTTGTCTTCGCTTTGCCGGTATGCGAGAAGCCAGTTGGAGCACCCGCAGGCTCGATGCTCTTGCATTTCTCTTGAGAATTCGAGGAGACATCAAGAGACAACGATGGCAGCTCGTGCAAAGAAGGATCAGTTGTGCTTTCGCTCTCTTCGTCTGTGCATTCTCTGTCCCTGATGTCTATCAGATCAGATGTCGCCTCACTCATTGTGTACAGTAATCAGTCGATGGCATATCTCGTGGTGGCCATGAGCACGCAGCTCACGGTGCTCACCACTCGACTACGAAGGTCATCTCAATATAAACTTTACATCTGTTTTCGTGCTTCTTGAATTGGTTGCTCTTCTCGTGGAATAACAACGCCGTTCGGTTGATCATGTGTCGCATTCGTTGCCTTGGAAACATAGTAGTGCCCAGGCTGTCACAGTTTTGCTACATTATCGGACATTGTGCTTCACTTGTTTCAGTAATTTAGACATTCGGGAAACACAGCCGCTCTATACTTTCCCGAAAAGTGGCCCCCGTTTTGGATTTTCTTCCAGAAGCAATAGAAACAGTTCGAATAAGGAAAGACTTGACATCCGTAGTCGTGGTCCATCTGCGTCACCGTATTTTGGAAACGAATATGAAATCGTTTGCCAGAGAATCTTCAAGAACACGAGTCTATAGGAATTGCGGGAATTGATACGTATTCCGAATTCGTATAGGTGCAAAGCTATATTCGTCCACGATTATCACGATACGAGAAAGAGCACTATAGTCCGGCAACCGAAGCGAAACCAGCATGAGACAGGTTGCTCCTTGAGTTTTTTTCATAACTATTTGTCGCGTCGAGCAAGTCAAATTTCCTCTCGTTCTCAGCTCTAAACATTTCTTTTATCATTTATTCTGTAATCCTGTAAGCTTACAAAATATTTTTTCTTTGACGCCATTACATATAGCATGCAATTGCAATATCTGTCAGATAGCTTTCTGTGAGCTGTATTCCGTCCCCACGGTCTTCTTGGAGGGAAATCTAGCATTTAGGTAAGGGGAGTGTACCCGGAAAAACTTACTTCATCCGTAATTGGACTTTCCTTCATGTGAGTTTTTCTGCATTCGGACTGACGAAGTACCGTCCCAATGACTAAAAGTAAATCAGGACGGGGTATTAATTTGCCACGGAAAGTTCTCCAAATCATTGCTAACGTCATTGATTGCATTTTCGAAGATTTCGTCAAATTTCTAATAATTTATCTCTATAAATCCTGGACCATGTCCCAAACAATGCAATTGACGATGTTGACAGCCAAACAATCCGTTATATTGACCGCCATAGATAAGAGTACGGCTAAATGTCCTTCAAACAAAGCTATTGAAGTCATAGACATCAACTCACTTACAGAATATACCGAAATGCATTGCGACTGCGCCTCGCGAATTCCTGGAAACCAACCGTATTGCATTGCATTGTTGACTAACCAATGGGTGTGTTCCATTTTCATCAGACAACCAGCAATTCCTTTCCTTGAATTTGACTGCATTAAGTTTTCAGTTGAATATATCGGATAATGTTATAACTTCAAGCGAAATCTACTACATTTGAGAAAACAGAACCAATTGATTTTGCTCGACACTAAATGTGATAAACGGATAATGATGGCACGAACAATCTAATGATCTACTTCCCTGTGCTTGCCTGTCAAACATTTTTATACTAATGTTATGACGAATAAATCAAATCAAAAAAAAAATCTACTAATTCAAAATGTCGACGCCAGCATGCCGATAAGGTCCGGGAATAAGTTTGCAGTAGAACTTTGATATTCAGAACAGAATGAATGAATAACCAATTCCCTTATCAATCTATTGATTCCGATTGAGTGGGTAATTATAAGCATATTGCAAACTCGTTAAAAACAATCCAATATGCATCGATATTGAGAAGTCAAGAATGGACGCAAAAGTCAGAAACACGTCGACCAGGCTAACGAACGCATAGGGCATGCGATTGGAGAGTGTCGTCAGACCCTCTAGCAACACAATTGAACGCGTAACGCACATAATGCCATGCATGAATCTCTAGAAGATTATTGCAAAGTCGCCAGCAGATCTAACACCACCAGGAAAGGTCTTTTAAAGCGATTTGATTCTCAAAGAACAGAAATAGGTTTTCCAAGGAAGATATTCGCATTACAGTCCATAATTACGACGAAGTAAGCTAAAGTCAACATTTGCAGGATTAAAATCTGATAAAAATTTGATTCCAAAACAAATCAACTGATGATGATGAGCAACACAACAATTAACTGGCAGATGCTACTGAGAAGGAATCATAGCGAAGGTCTAAATCACAAACAGAAATAAACATTGCCCTTTACTCACTTGCTCCCTTTCTAATGAGAAATTTCATAAACATTAAAAATAAATTAATTAAATATATCTCTTAACAAGGTCTTCATCGAAACGCTTCATCCTCAGCGTCATATCCTACAATGTCAGGTTCTACCTGGAGATTTTCTAAGAACACGATGAAATCCGGTTTTGGTTCTGGAAGAGTGTCATACAAAGCCACCAGTGCATCTTGACAGGCGCTTTTCCATTTTGATGTAATTGAATGTAATTGCCGTAGATCGTTCTGAAAAAGACATGATGGTTATAATCATCAGTCTATTGCCAAGCCTGTCTTAAGGGTTCGCTCAAGCGAAACAAAACAAACAAACAAACAAACAAACAAAGAATAAAAAGAATAAAATCGAACAAACAAACAAGCAACCAATAAAAGGTGCATTTCGAACAAATAACTAGCTATGTCAAATTTTCTTCAAATGTCAATATTCTCAAAATAAGAACGAGCATTGACAAGAATTAAAAATTAAATTTAACTAAACTTAAATGAGATTATTGATATAAATTAAAAAAAATTTATAGATATCTTTAGATTTGGCTTAATAAATACTGGTTGTGCAGTATTTATTAATAAAAACATAGTTGTGCAGACAATAACTCTTGCATAAGGAATGTTCTCATTCAAATCAGTACAGTGAAACCTCGTTAATATCACTACGGTTTTCCAGTCAAAGATCGTGATAATAAGCGGGCTAGAATAGTTGATTCAGACAGAGCTTGGTTCTCAAACTGAAGTGATATTAAGCGGGTTGTGATATTAACCGAGGTGATATTAACGGAGTTACACTGTAATTACGTTTTTAAGATGGGAAATAAAAAAAGCATTGCGGTCTCTCAGTTGAAACATGTCTGGTCGCGTTTATCATCTGTAGGTGAAGCATATTGCTTCGTAGGAATGCTGTTTGATTGAATTGGAACTTAGATTATTCGACAAATCATGATTCGATTCAGCCTAAACCATTCGAATCTTTAAATTTAATCAGTAGTAAAACATTTTGAAGTGTGCTATACCAGAAAAAAACAATAGGGCTATTTTCGGTATGTCTTGGAGCAAAATTTACAGAAAATATTGAAAGAAGAGGAAGCAGAATCCTGCAAGGCGTGAACAGCAAGGTTGTTTAATTATTGCAATAAACCCTTAAATGCTAACTTTTGATCAAAAATT
>OFHS01000531.1:8634-40530 GCA_900245855.1 Calvadosia cruxmelitensis
CTCTGCGATCTAGTTAAAATTCAGGAGCAGTCAAGCATCAACTCTATTTTCCTACCTGGCATTGCTATAATTTGCGGCCTGACTTGCAATACAATGAACATCTTCCACAAACTACAAAGCAGGCGACTACAGAAGTACATAGACCAAAGCAACTTAGCATACCTTTACTGCTTTATCAGCGCCAACTGGTGCTTGGGATACAAGGGCTTTCAGTGCACCTGTGTTGTCCCTTCTGTGGAAAGAGTTAAGGCATTTTCAAACATGTCGATCTTCTTGAATCTCCCAGCAAAGAAAAGCAAAGAGATAGCAGCGAAGTCACACTGCTCATTTGATATTCCAACGGTAGTTTGGAACGAGCAGACTGGTTAAATGCCTATCTGGTGAAGTTTGAGAGGCCTGGGGAGACAAGCTGAACGCTTACCAGGTCACCCTCATGAAAAAAAAACCATGATGATGATGATGATGCCGAAATCAGAAACAAGTTCAAACAACCCTGTTTACAATGCTTAGCGGACTGAAGACGGGAAAGACTAGCAGAAGGAATCATCTAAGCTACCGGATGCTGCGTCATGTGGTATATATCAACGAAAATATAAAGAGTTCGATCACAGTTTCCTTGTAAAAAGTGTAGAAAAATAAAAAGGACGAGAACCACTCTGGGAAACCCACAGAACTCTAAATGGCCTATGGGGAAATCTCATCAAAAACTGCAAAGCTTAACCTGCGACGTCACGTCAAAGATAAGCTAGCCATCAATGGAAATAATTTTAATCAACGAAACTCAAAGCATTGAAAAAGATACGACATGATCAATTGGTTTATTTCGGCATCGTTGAAAGCACCCGCAGCAACTTCCGTTTGCTCATCTTGAAATCTGTCTTCATCCAACTCGTCAACATCGACTTTCCTGAAGTTCCTATCCGCTGAAGTTTTCGACATTGTTTATGTAGAAAAATATGAATATACAATCAAAAATTAATGTAGGAGAGTAATGAGTCGTAAATAGAAGCTGTTGAGCTTCAAATTGGTGGATAAATGTCAACAAAATCCGAGTGAGTCTTCTCCGTTGTCGCTGCGAAGGCGTTGCTGATTTTCAACGTTCTCTTCTTCAATTTCGTTTGAGTGAGTCAACTGAGGCAGTTTCATAAGGGCGACATTTAACCGGCAAAATGGCCGTCGACTTGGATGCCGCAAGGCGCAAACTTTTGAGCGCCTTGGGAGACTTTGGAGCAAGGTAACGCTACTTTTAATTTCAGCTTTTAATTATACATTTCTTTGTTAAATTTTATAGTATTTTGAATGTGCATAGTCCGGGACTTCGGGTCCAGTCGGACGAGTTTTAAATCCGATCTGTCCATCGTCCATATTGCAGAGTATGCCCCGCCGCCCTGATGGAAAACGTGTATGTTACGCCGGATTAATCCGGCGTGGAGTTAGCCTACGCCAAAACAAATTTGGCGTACTTGAAGCCTTGGTTGAGATTATAGTCAATCCAAGCAATTTTGGCGTACAAGTGTATAAAAGTTTGGCGTAAAATCTGGCGTACGATTTACGAGTTTTCCATACGTATGGCACGTCGGCTCCCGAGATCTCTATTTTGCTAGCCATATGGCGCCCCTAGTCTAGGTCTAAAATGTTTGACAACTGAAGACAAAATAGGGCATCCTTCGTATTTTATTCATTTTGTAGTTTATTTTCATTTATTTATTTGATTTTCGCCCCTGAGGAGTGCCCCTGAGTGATATTTTGTTGCAATTGCGCCCCTGCCCCTGAACATTTTGGGCTCTACCGCCCCCGAGATCTCGGCGAGAAGTGCCATACTCTGCAAACTGGTCCATCGTCCGGCGGCGCTGCTGCCCAGATTGCAGAGTATGGCACGTCGGCTCCCGAGATCTCTATTTTGCTAGCCATATGGCGCCCCTAGTCTAGGTGTAAAATGTTTGACAACTGAAGACAAAATAGGACATCCTTCGTATTTTATTCATTTTGTAGTTTATTTTCATTTATTTATTTGATTTTCGCCCCTGAGGAGTGCCCCTGAGTGATATTTTGTTGCAATTGCGCCCCTGCCCCTGAACATTTTGGGCTCTACCGCCCCCGAGATCTCGGCGAGAAGTGCCATACTCTGCAAACTGGGCTGCTGCTGCATCATTGCATGCATTCCATGCAAGCTGCAACTGCAAGTGCATGGTACTATGGCAGTGCATTCTGGCATTCTGCAACAAAATTTTGGTCCATCCAGATGATCTAGTCGTCGCAGGCTTTTAGTCGATTCCTAGGCGAATGCCGAGATCCGAGTGGGTTGTGGAACTTTCAATCCCGTCTGCCGTCTCCCTAGACCATTCATCTACCCGTATGGAAAACTCGTAAATTGTACGCCGGATATTACGCCAAACTTGTATGCACTTGTACGCAAAAAATGTTTGGATTGCTTATAGTCCCAGCCAAGGCCTAAATTTAGTAAGGAAAAGTACGCCGACTACTGAAATTTACAAACTTTCGGAGGACGTACGCCAAATTTGTTTTGGCGTAGGCTGACTCCACGCCGGATTAATCCGGCGTAACATACACGTTTTCCATTCGGCATTCACCATTGTAAGCTAGGAATCCTATGGCATTGCAGAAAGCAGACAGTGACCATTCTAGTCGATACAAGGAATCCTCGCTGTCCCAATTCACCTTCCTTGAGTGCCCCTTGCCCCTCAAACTAGACTAAAATATCAGGGCTGTAAAAGTTACCGTTTAAAAGTAACTAGTTACAGTTAAAGTTATTTTCTTTTGAAAATGGAAAGTTACTCTACAAAGTTACTATTTTCTAAAAGTGTGTAGTGCTACCATTTTCGTTGGACGCAGCGACGAAGACGCAATGTAGTAAAAGGGATTTTGTATTGCACCCAACACAGCAGAGGACGAACTACAACTGCACTGTCTGTAACATTCACACGGACTTACATGCATAAAAGAATTACATTACAAAACTGGGAATACAACAAAGAACGAGAAGAAAAACCGAACAATTACACAGGAACAAATCGAACAATATACAGGAACACTTTCAGACTAGCGAACAATGTTCCTCGTTCAATGACGTCTGACGAGGACACAGACCTAACATTTCACTACAAGTATCTTTCAAAAGTTACTGGTAGCCTGTCAGGAAAAGTTACTAGTTACTTTCTAAGTTACTTTCATCGATGTTAACATAAGAAAAGAAGGTACAATTTGCATGTGGATTTTTTCATGCATATATGAATGCTTTGAAGCTTATTGTATCTTAAAGGTACCCACAATCAGCTAACGTCTAGAAGTGAAAAGTAACTAATTGTAAACAAATGTAACTTTGTAAAGTTACTGGTTACTTTGAAAAATTGTATCTAGTTACAACAAAAGTTACTTTCAGTGGAAAGTAATTATTTACTTCAAAAAGTTACCCAAAAGTAACTTTTCGACTAACAAGTTACTAAAGTAACTAGTTACTTTACAGCCCTGTAAAATATGTATTGTATATTTGTATGTAGGCCTATTACACCAAGTAAATCTGGTCTGCTGTCTACCACTACCTTGCTGTTACCTGGCCAGCTGGCCTTGTCAAGCATCCTAGGGCCTTATTCGTGGACCAGAACTAAAGTGTAATCCAGGACTAAATGCAAGTCCCATGTACCATACTGCATGTACATAGTCTAAAAATTCTAGACTAGATATTTACTCCTTGACTATGTTTTTGTCCCGGTCCATGAATTAGGCCCTTGTGGAGAATGGTAGAGGGCACAGTTTTGCTCATCCTGCTCTTACAGAGTTAATGCTTTCTGATGTCAGCAAATTCTCAAAAATAATAGTCCTGTGCATTATTGAAGGTTGTATATGTTCTTAGATTTATTAATTTATCTATATTTCAATCTCGCACATAGGTACTGGAATAACATGAAGCTTTGGTACAAGCAAAAGGTAAGATTACTAACTTGGCACTGTCAGCTCACTATATTGATTATTGTCCTAGACAGTTAAATGCATGGCCCCAGCAACCTGTAGGCCCATTCCTACGGTTAGTAACATCATGCATAACAGAAAATGCACTTGGTTGTGCATGAATTCGTTCTGCGCAAATACGGGAAGAAAATTGTGTTTTCGAAGATCGCATTTTTGTAGGCGCTTGCAACCAACGTCAGTTTTAAAGCTTATAGGCAAAATCACAACAGCAGGCACTCTGGTAAGCCCCCTTTCAACTTTCCATGCTGACAACTCAAGACCCTTTTCTCAAGAGGCTGAAATCGAGCAGTTCAAGCGCAATGGTTTGCTAATGCAAGCACAACAAATTCGAGGTGCCCATTCCGCGGTAATAATTCTGTCAAACTTACAGAAAACATGACTGGGCTTCAAGGCAACCTTTTCATAAAACGTCTCCATTAGATTCTGCGCCAATTTGCATTGTTTAACTTTGAGTCTTCACTCCAGGATATACCTGCGTAGTGTAGATGCCCTCAGTAAGATCTTGCAGGGTAGGGGCTGACGTCCCCCGTCGGACCCATCCTCAGGTGGCGGATAGAGGAACAACCTTCTTGAAGGTTAGCTGTGAAAATAAGCAGCCGCGGACCAACTGTCCTCGCCAACCCGCAGGCCAAGCGTGGCGAGTATGGCACACCCCCTGGATATAGAAGTACATCAAGTACTCAAGCTTACATTCCACATCATGACAGACACAACAAGGCCAAGGCCCTCAGTCCCCAGCAGCTCCGGCGTTACCACCCAAGGCAGCGGGAGGAACAACAAAGGAGCAGAGGATGCTAAGAATCACTGGGTACGAACAGGCTGCCATTGGAAATGTTATATCGGAACCTATATTGCACGGACACTCTCCACCGACTCAAAGACCATCGACCTCGAGGAGGAGTTATTGAAAATTAAATTCGACATAATTGGCATCTGCAAGTCCAGATGGAAGGGAGAAGGCTGCTTGACCCTAAGCAACAGTGGCCATAGCATATACTACAAGGACGGCAACACCCATCACAATAGAGTCGGTTTTGTAGTGCACAAAGACATCACAGGCAATGTCACCATCTTCAAAGGTGTGTCCGACAGAATCGCGCAGCTCACCGTCAAGATCAGTAAGAACTACCATCTCAACATCATTGTGGCCTATCTCTACATCTAGCCACGCAGACAAAGAGGTCGACATGGTCTATGAGGACATCGACAACCTCCTCAGCCTCAGTAAGGCGCATTACGACATCGTCCTGGGCGATTTCAATGCGACGATTGGGTTCAACGAACCAGGGGAGTCATGTATCGGATCTCATGGCTACGGTATCAGAAATACCAGAGGTGACACCCTTGTTAACTTCAGCGAGAGACACCGGCTGAAGATCATGAATACCTTCTTCAAGAAAAAGCCAAACAGACGGTTGACGTGGATCTCTCCCAATGGAGAGACAAAGAATGAAATCGACTTCATAATGACGGATAAACCACAGACGTTCACTGATGTCTCTGTCCTCAACAACTTTAACATCGGCAGTGACCACCGCCTTGTCCGTGCTGCACTCACCATCAACACCAAGCTGGAAAGGGCACAATTAATGGGACGGGACAAGCGACCAAACCATATTGCTCTGCCAGCGAATGCAGAGCAGTTTCAGCTACACCTTGCTAACAGATTTGAAGCGTTACACTCCACAACACACGAGACATATCTCAGTGAACACTTCAACAACATCACCACTGCCATCTTAAAGACAGCAGTGAAGACAGTAGGGCAAGACAAGCCCCGTGACCTGACAAGCTATCTGCGGGCACTAAGCAGCTGAGAGAAAAGCGGCGTCAGATGAAGAGTGGTGGATCGAACCTTCAAGACTTTGAGTACACAGAGATCTGCAAAGCTGTGAGACGTCACATGACAGATGACATCAGAAGCTACAATGAAGAGCAACAGCTGAAGGCCCTGAGGGAGAACAGAGGACTCAAATCAGTCAAAAGGAAACAGTGCCTCGGCAGGGGAAACATCATTGCCCTGAAAGAAGAAGACGGCACCATCATCAACGACCTCAACAGACTGATTAAGAGGTGTGAAGAATTTTATAGCAAGCTCTACAGAACCAGACGTCCACAAGACCAACCGTGCACCATCACCAGCATGCCAGCATCAACACCACCACCTCCCATCATCACATCTGAGGTCAGAGCCGCCATCAGAAGATTGAAGCAAGACAAGGCACCAGGAGAGGACAACATCACGGCAGGAATACTGTAGGATGGTGGTGAGCCCATCATTGAGATCCTCATTGACCTCTTCAACAGATGTCTCATGGAAGGACTTATTCCAAGCAGCTGGAGGAACGCGATGGTCGTCATTCTCCACAAGAAGGACGACACAGCCGACATAGAAACTACAGACCAATCAGTTTACTCCCCATCATCTACAAGGTATTCTCCCAAATCCTTCTGAAAAGAATGATTCGCACCCTGGACCACCGTCAACCCAGGGAACAAGCGGGCTTCCGATCCGGGTTTTCCACCATCGACCACCTTCAAGCCGTCAGTCAGCTCCAGGAAAAGGCAAATGAGTTCAACATCCCACTCTGTTTTGCCTTTGTGGATTATCAAAACCCGGCAAATCCTACTAATTACCAAGTATGGATTTGATTATGTCTAGGAAGCAACAAGGTGCTGGTTATCCGCGGTTTCAAAACACCTTTGACTCATCGAGTTCAGTCCAATGTTTACCGCTCTGGAGAGTCAAGGAGTTGACCCCAACATCATCACCTTACTCCGTGACCTCTACAATGGTGCAACTGCGACACTGCGACTCCATGAGACGAGCGACAAGATCAGCTACAGAGGGGAGCCAGACAAGGTGACAACATCTCACCAAAACTCTTCACTGCATGCCTCCAAGACGCCATCCTCAACAAGATCAATTGGGAGGAGCGTGGGATAAACATCAATGGAGAATACCGTGCCCACTTGGACTTCGCTGACATGGTGGCACACTCTGCCCAGAAGCTAGAACAAATGCTTAATGACGTCCATAATACCAGTGGACCAGCCCGTCTCAACATGCACCTAGGGAAGACCAAAGTGATGTTCAACAAGCATGCAACACCAGCGGACATCCTGGTAAACGGCACGGCCATCGAGCAGGTAGACAGATATATATATATCTTGGCAGGACCATCACGCGAGATGGAGACCTTCTCCCAGAGATCAAGAGAAAGATCATGCTCGGTTGGGCAGCCTTCGGGCGAGTCGACGGCATCATGTGCAGCAAGAAAGCCAGTATGTCCATCAAGACGAAAGTATTCAACGCATACATTCTACCCACGATGACATACGGGAGCGAGACATGGGCCCTCAGTGACACCTTAGAGGAGACACTGGCGGTTGCACAGCGAAAGATGGAGCGTGTCATTCTTGGTATCACTCTGCGAGACAGAATCCGAATCACCTAGATCAGACGACAGACCGGGGTCAGAAATCAGACAATCCAAGCACAGATGGGCCGGCCACATCTCCAGGACAAGATGGCGAGACGACCTCATACGCCACCTGGGGCCAGCGTGGACACGACTAGCCCGTGGAGTGAGACAGCCCCAGTCAAGTAATCAAGTAATCAAGTAACTTTGACCTGGTATGAGCGTTGGCAATTTGTGATGTGTTTTAAAAACTGCGGATAACCAGCACCTTGTTGCTTCCTAGACATAGTCAAATCCATACTTGGTAATTATTAGGATTTGCCGGGTTTTGAACACAGACAGACAAACGAACAAACAGAAAAGCAGACTTTTGTGAAATAATGATATAAATAGTTAAAAGGTTGTGTAGCTTTTGGTAAATTCCAAATGCTTGGTTATGCTGTTACTTATGCAGTTTACGTTTATTACCTGACATGGATTGTTTTGCAGATTGCCAAGGAGGATTTTGACCAGGAAGCGCTGCAATGTCTGGGACAGGATAGAGGTTCGTATTGATCCCTTTACGTGTAGTACAAGCAGTCTGTTGTTCTTGCTAGCTACAATATTTGCATTTGATTTATGCAACTATTGCAGGTATATTTATTTTGAATATTGTACGGTATGTAGATCGTATGTTATTGACAAATGAATAAGGGAGTGTGAGATGGAACTAAATATATAATTGCGACAGATACGACGGAGGGTAGCCAGCTCGTACGAAGGCTCGATAGTACAGATTGCAACAGAGTGAGATTACAGAATACAAGACATGTAAAGCTATTGACTGAGGGCGCTGATTCACAGTCTGAATGCTGACGTAAATGCTTGATGAGACCGCCACAGTATAAATCAGCCTCTATTTTGTGTAGCCTCTGATCTATGCTAAGTTGACTAACTGTGCCATCAGCATGGGAATGGGAGGGCCAATGTAACTCTGACTTCTGTTGCACACAGTTTTCACTTATTGTTTGTTTTACTGTCTTATGTTTCAGTCCATTACCACAACGAGTTTATATTGGCAATCTTGATGCGATGCCAATCAGTTGCATCCATTCCAGGTAACATTCACTGTTGTGTATGCCTCAAAGCATTATTTCGCGCTCTTACACACACCTCAAAGCTTTATCGCACAAATTATACAGCATCTCATGCATTGCTTGTACTGACTGCCATGTCTACATACTCTACACGTAAAATTGCTGTGGCATGTCACTTAAGTAACCTGGGATATATTACTATGATATAACAGACACTGCATGCGCTTGTTTCAGTAAATACAATTACTCAGATGTAGCTCTTTTGTGTTGTTGCTGACTTCTTGTAACTTGGTAGACTGATTCTTGACGGTGATCAAGCGTAGGCCTACTCAGAGCTGTTTGTGTGCCAAGATTTTCTTTCCTCTGATATTGTCCCTGTTACTCTACAAGTGCTTGGGGTACTGGATACTGAATTCGGCGAGAACATGTTCTTCAACTTTGCCACTTTGTGATCATTTACTTACATTGGAACAATGTAGGAATTAGCAGAGATAAGATGACGATAGTATTAAGCCAACTGTAAGATAGGTATTTCAATAATAATGAGAGTTATAATAGGCTAATATGCATTTGGCAATAGTCCTCAGATAGGGATGGTCTACTCGTCTTAGTTGGGGTGTAGTCCATTCTGACGAGTCCAGCAGTGCAGTTCAAACTATGCCGCATAGTATGATAAAATATTGCAAATGGTGGGGCACCATCCTACCTTATTGATAGTTTCAACAAAAATTACGAGAGAAGCACCCGTGCGGCTTCATCTGGTTGTTTTAGGGTGCTTAAAAAGCATCTGCATTCCTTTCAGTCTACTGGTGTCAGGGTTTGGAATGCACTACCCTGCCAGCTCAAAACATCTGTGAATATTGCAAAATTCAAACTTGATTGTAGACAACATATTGTAAGTAATGTATTGTAATTTTCACAACTTATATTGCTGTATAATAGAATATTAATTACTTTGTTTTATATTATGTTATTTAATTCTGCTCCATGAAAAAAAGTTATTTATAACTTAATGGATTTTTCAAAATAAAGTCAACAACAACAAGAACAACAACATAATAAGATCGTATATAACGAACATGTTGTATGAATTAAACAGAACTTAACATTATGTTTTCTTGATTTTGTTGGTTTGTAAGAGTAGATCATCTGTGTGATAATGGCACAGTGTCTCCAAGGGTATTTCCGACTGTCTTGCAGTGAATTCTCACCAAAAACAACATCATAAAACCGTCCATCGTTCCATTCACTTGAGACGACCAAAAGTCAAAAAGAGTGGCAAAGCACCACTTCGTTTAGAGGTGAGACTGGCACATAGTGAGATGATCATTTTTTAGCTGGTTGCTTATGACAGATTGAGATCACGCGATACTATTTGACACTAGATAAAATGATAAATCGTCATCATCAACGTCAGTCATCATCATCATCGTCATCACGTGTCTTTATTGGTATATATCGAGAAACGTACCAGGAATTACACACGTAGAAGGCACAAACTGCGCACTAGTACCATCATGGATGGATGATTACTAATTATACATCATCAATCATGTACCTGTATTTGCATAATATATTAAATATACAAACAATACGCATGTAGAAGTCCTAAACTAGGCTCTTATATTACATGGAACACACTATTTATTAGGCTAAATTACAAAATCACTCTACACAAGTTTACTTTTAAATGTCCAACGAAAGTTGTTGAAATGATTTGAAGTTGTTGAAATCATCATCATCAATCATCATTATCATTTATTGTGAAGTCTAATAAGCCATTGACTTTTTCATGCGACACTTTTTCATGCTTTTTCATACATACATCGTAAAACAATTCAATGTAACATACTGCATAGGTATGTTAACAACAATTGGATTTAAAGAAGTAAATACAGGAAATAAATATTACAAAAAACCAGTCCATTGGAGCTGATAGTTATCGTTTGCTTTGATTGACAGCACCGTTTTGTTCCTGTTGATGTGTTACGAGAGAACCCGCCGCTGTTCTCAAAGGTAAGTGGAATGTTTGACTCGGGGTCGTTTTAACCAATAGGCACTCAAAGCACGTGCTTTAGACCCTCAGTCTAGATAGGCCCTTCTCAATGTCAGTTCAAAGATTCACATTTACAGTATGTTGAGATCTAGTGCAGTGTGCAAGCAACTGCAGAGTGCTACTGAGTTAAATATCCTAATTTGAGTTTGTGAGCAAAAGCAACATCTTTGATATGTCAATGGGTGAACGTTTTAATAATTTAGTAGCTAGTAAGTTTCGGGCTATTTAATCGTTAAAAATTACTAAAGTAGGTCATCTGCATTGAGTAAAGTGCTTTAGGCCCTCTCGACACTTAAAACGGCACTGGTTTGGCTTGATTGCTGCTTTTAAGCAATTAATAGCGATGTATAATAATCACTATTCAGTTGAACCTGGTAAGTGTCAGTTGGACTGGTTTGTGTCGGTGTGGTCTAGAGGCTAGTACGTGTGGCTGCCAGTCAGGCGTACCGGGTTCGACTCCAGGGCCAGCCAACACATATATTCGTTGTCATCTGTGGTTTTAATTGTCAAGGGCCCCAAGGGAGACAAGCCATTGGCTTATTGGGCTACCCTCGCTAAATAAATTGACATTCATTCATTCATTCATTCAACTCGGACTTCGGTTTTCCAGTCTGTGTGATATTTCAGGTAGTTGGGTATCTTTTCTCTACTTTTGCACTCATGGAAATTCCTGCTCAATTTATCGAATTTCAAATAATCCTGTAAATTTTGATTCATTTGAATATCCAATTGAACGGGATTCGACTGTAGGATATTTTATCAAATCAGTTTGATTTCTATTTAGCTGATTATTTAATGGCCGTGCGTGTGATATTTGATTATCGGTATAGCTGATGACCGAGTAGCAACTGGCAAGGACGCCAGCATTCATTTCCTGATTTCGGGGTTCTAATCCCAGGGATTCAAAAGCTTAACGAGTCTTGTTGATTTTAATGATTGTTGATTTTAGTGTTTATTGATTTCTTGATTGTTGCTGTTTCGCCCAGGGCCTCAACACAGACACTGAACTACCGTTATGTTCAAGTGAGCTTACGTTGCCCGATACAGGCGCCCTTCACGGTCGTTTACTGTTGGCCGCGTGGGACACTGGCTTGGATTCCGTCAGCGACGATGCCGTCTCGCTGTTGTATGAAGCACTCGAGGTATGAGATGTTGCTAGTAGAATGTGTAACCATAGTGTAACGCAATTGTCTGTTGGCCAACAAGGTGAGCGGGTTTGAGTTTTTCCATCGCAAGCTGTCCGAGTTCTTACCCTGGTCGAATTAAATTGTGATAGGAGAAAAACGCGAGATTTATAAACAACAGAGGACATTTTTGTGTTTGAGTCGATCCAGCCATGAACCTAGTGGGACTATTTCGTTGCCCAGGTGTAAATTTCAATAACGGACTAAATTCACGTCTAAGACCAGTTAGGGCAATTTACACAGTCAAACAAATGCGAACTATCTTTTACCACATTGAAGCCATGGCTAACAGAACTGGTTGGCTGTAACTCCATCCCCTACGCTCTCATTTTCTTTGATAGCAGAGAACTCGAGCCCCAGCATTGCTTTTAACTTATGGAATGACTTTATATCCAGTTTTATTGATATTCCATTTTGCCAAGGAATGAATGTTATTGTTCGTTTCAGACTCATTTGAAGAACATTCTCACCGCGTGCGTGTCTCATCGAAAGCAATCTTGTCTACGCGACGGACATTTCGAACATTCATTCGGTTATTCTGAACCAAAAACCTTCTTACGAAACCAGGCACTAGCACCAAGCAGGTACTGTTCAGTGTAAATGCGAATCATTGTTCATTGTTTGAATTGATGTATTTTGCTAGGTATCCAATTTGGCAATGACTGATGATTGATTGATTGATTGATTGATTTATTGAGTATGTGTCTTTATTCGAACAAATAGAATGTAATTTTAGAGGTATTTTTTAATTGAAGATACTATTGCATTTGTATTTAAGATCAAGTTTTATTTATTTCTGACCTTGTATTGTTTTAAAGTCACATAGTTGAAAATAAAATTAGTTTGAACAAATAGTTGAACAAACAGAATACACGCATAGAAGGCACATAGAGTGCACTTATACTAAGCGGATAGACCCTTTAAGGCCCAATTACAAATCTATACATTTTAAGTGGTGCTTAAAAATAGATATACTTTTGCTGTCCACTACTTCTTGCGGAAGAGTGTTCCAGACTCTTACAGTACGATTTAAGAAGAAATAGTGTCTTGTGTCAGACTTAGCGGGAGACAGCTGGAGCCTTTGGCTATGTCCACGTGTGACAGATGGATGGACTATCAAGCTGTCGCAAAAATTCATGAAGGCTGTGCCATGCAGACACTTGAATAGCAGGCAAAGATCAAGGAAAATGCAGCGGGACCCCAGACTCTTCAGATTTTGATTGATTGATTGATTGATTGAAGTATTGATAGGAGTATATTTCAGACATGTCAACGATGCATACACAATAACAGTTAAAAAGTACATGCTGTGTTATAATTTATTGCTTGTTTCTTGATGCCATGATTTCTCTATTTCATTGTTTCAATGGTTGAGCAGCAGCGCACAAATATTTTTTGACATTTTATTTCCTTAATAATGATGCTTCTTATGTTTATGATTGTGATATTAACTGCGCTAAAGTTCAAATTATAATGTAAACGTTCCTCTCTGTCTCCGGCTTATCGAATGGTTGCTTCTGGAAGGTTGATTACAGTAATGTATAGACGCTGTAAACGGCCGTCCTTCTTCCTCGTAATGCACTTATTTCATAAACTGCGCCATAAATCACGGTCAGACGCGGCTGATGAAGTAACGCCAAAGAAAGACACATCGCCATTCAATACGTCACGATACAATACCACCCTGCTGTGTCCTTTGCGGCGCATCTCCGTCGGCTTCCAGGTGATGACGTCATGAAGTGGCTGGCGGGCGTAGGGCTCAGATCTCACGAATTGGCCTACAAATCCAGTCTCTGTGATCGGACAACAGCAGACTCTGACGATGTCTCAGTTCAGCATTTGCTGTGATGCTATAGGCCAGTGGGCATTTCTAGGGAAGGTTTTGTACAGGCAGGGCTTCATAGGACTAATTTAGACGCTTCACAGCCTAGAGACCTACTACTTACTGGTATATCGATGTATATCACGAGTGTGCTTAATATCGACTGCGTTACTGGTGTCACGATGCGGCTAGTGTAAACGCATTCTGTTTCAATGAATCTTCATTCTATTGCTAGCCGACCCACTAACCAAAATTATCCATAGGATTCTACAGAAAGATAAAATGATAAATAAGAAAGTTAAAGAGGATTATATTACTCAACGCCTACTTGCAAAGTACTCGTAGAGTCAGTTAATCTGTGCAATGTCTTTGTTTTCTCTCTTGAAGGCCTTCGGGGCGAAACCGTGACTTCCGTCGTTCAGCCCAACAAGCTGAGACCCAGGCCGTTCTTGCGATCGCTTCTACGCATGTGCAAACAGATATCTTGAAGCCGATGTCCTTGATTGACGTCAGAGATGCCCTCAAGGTGACTCACAGAAGATTGCCAGCCGCATTTATTCAATCCAGTTTATTGAATTATGTGATATTTCGAGTCATGCGATATCATTCAGAAACCCTGTCTAGCTATGTTTTTTTATATTTTTGTTTCCTAATAAATCTAGCTTTTATTTCTTTATCAAACAAAATACAGGGATATATAAATTTACTTAAGGTAAACTACTAAATAGCCCTAATTAATCTAAAATGTTATTTCCACTGTCTCGCTAGTTGTTAGCTGCGTCTATTTGATCGACTGTCTTTTAATCCGATACAATCGTGAGTTTGTAGGATTTGCTATTAATCAGATTCGATTGTAATTTAGTTTAGCTGATGTTGTTGTTTTGGTTGATACTGCTGTTGTAAAGCAAAGATAGCCTGTTGATAACGGCCACTTGAGGAAACAGAGCAGCTGATCTTTGTTAACAAGTTGCTGCTGATGCAGGTTAACTGTGCAGTCTAATGTTCCACTGTGTTAAGCGACCAGTTGCCTTGAGAAACTACTGACGTTGGTCTGCTAGGTGATCGCTTGTTACAGGCTGTCGCTTCAAGTTAAGCGTACAGTGAATCCTGTCTATCATGGTCACCTTTGGGACCTGAGGAAAATGACCTTTATAGACAGGTGGCCTTTCTGTCCAAGTTGATTTCTATAGAAAGTGTCATTTTGGGGTTATGAAGAGTGACCTTTATACACAGGTGGCTGTTCTATAGAGGTGGCCGCCAATACGGGTTTGACTGTACTTCCTTTACTGTCTTAGATACGGCATTACGTCATTCCAAGTCACGTGGTATTCGCCAGCAACATGGAGCGCATTCTCAGTTCGATGTGGCATCCGAGCAGAGACGAATTGGAGCACAATCGCGCCTTTTTACAAGACAGAGCGCATCAACAGGGAAGGCTCAAACACAACAAGAACCTACGAATATGAATCAATGTTCTGCCGCGGGTCGGGCAGAATGGTAGCATCACGAATACCGGAAGTCAAGAATGCTACTTCTTGCTTTTCATCATGCCACTTCAAGGCAACTCCACGACGGTAGAAGCAGACTTGAAGCAGCTGCTTGAAGTGGATATGTCGTGGTTCAACCCTGATGTTTAGCGATTCTTGTGGCTAATTGTCAGATCACTTGGATTATCATCGGACTAATGGATGCCAGAGCACTGCCGCATATACATAATTTTACATAATATTCAATAGTTGACTTTGTACATATTTGGTGGTTAATGGTTTTATATCAGAATACAGAACAATAGCAAACTATCTGCTTCACAACACGCCTAGTCTTATAATTATGTCTACCTATCAAGTAATAGGCTAAGGACAACAACACACGCCAGTAGAGAACACAACCGGATGCTAGAAATCGCAGATAAAATAATCGAGCATGCGGTCAAGCTAGAACGAGGCTACAACAAGACGAGGCATATTTGCATATCAATACGTAACAGTCTTCACCTGAGTAGGTTGTTGTGGTTGCTCTTTGAGGGTACAAGGTAGACCGATGAGGATAGAAGCAACGTGATGATGGTAAAAAGACTCACATTGCGCCAGCGAGTAGCCTTTTCTTAGAGTTGCCTTATCTCGCAAGGTAATTAGTGCTTTTAGGCAACTTCTAGTTATATCTATTTATGTCTAATTAACTGAAATTGGTTTCTTTGTCACGTTTTCAGTGATTAGGTTCTGTTTTACCGGATTTTCAACAAAAAGTTATATAGGGGCTAGAATGATTTGAACTCAATTGAGGACAAAATATGAAAAGACCAAACGGATAAATATATAACTAGAAACACTCGATATTCAATAGCACAACTATGTACATAAATAAAAGAATATTTCAATATTAATGGAACACTTTAATTATCATTTTACTCTTCAGTGGCATTTATGTGCCACGTTATTCTCATTTCTTGATCACGTGGGGTTGCTTTGCATTCGAAGGAACATCGTTTGGGTCATTCCCTTAGGCAAGTGACGAATGCGGGAGAGATCCTCTGACTGTCAAATGAAAAAAAAAGAATATAGATTACAAAATTTAAATCGTAATTACGATAAATAATTACAATAAAGGAATATTCCAGTGATTTCCACAAGGTAATTTTTTCAATTTCTATTTTCCACAACGTTTCGACACCCTCTCGTGAAAATTAAGACTTCGTTGCCAAAAAGAATCTTGACCTTTTACTGAAACACGCACACCGTGTCATAATTACGTATTTCTTATTCGAAAGGAGCTTTGAAAATAGATAGATTTTGTACCTCACATGGCAGCCATTTTGACAGACAAATGAAAATTTGTAAACTAAATGAAACATGTCAATCTTAATCTTTATATGCGAGGTCATTGCGTCTGACACCACGCGACTATATTTCATGAAATTCATGGGCTTCTTTGCGACAGATCGACAACTACCTCCATAGAGCAGCCAACTGCATGTGTACAAACCCCACTTTTCATAACCCTAAAATGACACTTTCTATAGAAATCAAGCTGAACAAAAAGGCCACCTGTCTATAAAGGTCATTTTCCTCAGGTCCCAAAGGTGACCATAATAGACAGGTTTAACTGTACCCCATCTTTCTCCACCAAAACACTGGCTGTCTGAAATTAAGCAGTTGCCATGCCCCTCTTACCTCGTATCCAAGTTCGTCTCCTTGACTCAGCGACAATCCTTCGAAGTCCTGATCGGTCAGCAGATCTTGATCAGACAACGAACCCGTCCTTGCTCGTCGTGCGATGTATAAATCCGTCTCGTCATAATCCTCTTCGTTGTTTGACGCTTCCTCTTCGAATGGATCTGTTGGCTTATCCGCCCTCATATTGCTGTACGTGCTCATCCACTTCGAGGCACGACGATGATGCGGTTGATCGATCTTTGACACCAGCTCAGCTAGATCAGTGAAACTCGGCGCGCTCTGGTCCACGTTGCCCTGGAGGTAGTTAACAAGAGACAAGTCTATGACGACCGAATGGAAGCAGCTAGAGACAATAAGAACGAACATCGAAGACGGACAACGTTCTCAATTTGCGGCTCTCAAATATTAAAATAAGGAAAATGGCAGAACCTACTTAGTCCGATTAATACCCATCTTGTTTTATATCCAACTGTTGAACTGTAAAGTGGAAAGATTTTAAGCAAGTTCGACTTTAGCGCAACCTGCCTTGATGACCACCTGCCTTAACGACAGCCTGAGCTGAGAGTTCTCCTACAGATGATCAAATGACACACAGGTAAGTTTACATTAGCCTATCTAATACGGTGCAAGGATTGACTTACGGCTGAAAACGTGTTCTTCTTAGTCTCTCTTTCCTCGTCGTCTTTGGAGAACATTGAAGCAAGGTCTTTCAAAAGAGTCCTAAACACTTCCTTGCCGTGTTCGTAGCCAGTGTTCTAGGACAGGAAGCAGTTCATGTTAGAAAACAGAAAGAGGAAAGCTAAAGAACGAAGACTTGTACGAAGATAAAAGTGTTAAATCTTTCAGGGCTGAATCGGTGGAATTGAAGACTGATTACTTCACAGTCAATTTCTGAGGTTCTTTCATCGTAAATCTTACCATGATGACATCAAAGAGACCAAACTGAAGAGTCTTAAACCTGTCGGTAAAACGAAATTACACTTCAGAGGAATGTAACTACAATACAACTCAATTATGATCCTATTGGAAGGCTCAAAACGCAATAGTTTAAATCTATGCCCTATAAACCACCTTAGTCTGATGGGAAAACTATCATTATACTCTGATACCAAAATTCAAAATATTAGCGATTTCAAATTACAGTGAAACCAGCTATAACGGTCACCTCTGGGACCTGAGAAAATGACCTTCATGGACAAGTGGCCTTTCTGTCCAGGTTGATTTCTCTAGAACGTGTCATTTTGGGTAATGAAGAGTGGTATTTATACACAGGTGGCAGCTCTATAGAGGTGACCGCTAATGCAGGTTTGACTGTATTCAATCCTGGGCTGTTCAACTTCAAATTATAGCTTGCAAGTGGAATACACAATACCTAGCCTAGCAGAATAGGTCCAACGATGAAAATGGTAACTGTACATCAGCACGATAAAGACGGGTAACGGGACAGCTGACTGGTCAGTTACCTTTTGATAGGCGGTCTGACGTAGCGACAGTATGAGCTGTTCTTGACTTCTTCCAATTGACGAACGCAAGACACAAACGCAAGACGACTTTGAATCTCAGCAAGATTCATGACCTGAATGGCACCAAGACATAAAAGACACATCGCTACGCTATGGGAGAAAGAAAGCAAGAATTTTACATTCTTTCTAAGAGGAATCAGTTCTTAGAAGGACTATACCCTAGATTCTGACCAGAAGGGCTATATTTTGCTTCTAGGAAGGGGGTACAATAGTTCTGGAGGAAGAAACTTTTACATGTCGCTCATCTCCAAATATAAGTTAGATGATGTTTGAGGACAGTGCCAGCTTTATCAACTGTTTTTCCATTGCTCTGACAAATTTACATCCAAGCAATAACCTAGTCTAAAGAAACACATTCTCTTCAGCATGCATCGACTGGTTAACCGGGGTGGAAGTCATTCTTTGTTACAGTCATTCTGGAGATAGATTGCAAATGTAATAGAGATATCAAATTGATAGCTTGAAAGGATTTGCCACACACGTGTTACTCGACCATGATTTTCCAAATCGCCAGACATCAATCACGACACGGCTGTGTTGATTGGTCACACTTGTCATAATTAGCACCAGTATTTACGATAGAAAGTGCACGCTGAATGAATCCACAGCCGTGGCACAGATATGCAAAATGAGACTTAAGGATGCACCAAATATCACCAATATTGACTTACTATCCCACATATTGTCTGCATTAGCAAAGAGATATTAACCAAATCTTTTGCCTGTATCCATAGATCACCATCACACATACATGCTTTAAGGATACACGACAGAGCGAGCAGATTTCAGATCATACCTTGACGTTCGAAGCAAAGGGATTCCATTTCTTCCACAATAACCACCATCCAGAAAGCGAATCACCATAATTGGTGAAATTCGTGTCATCTTCTGAGCTGACGTCAACGGCAATGATGGTCTTGGCACCGAGGGATCTCATCACATCAGCTATAACATTAAACAAAGAACAAAGTCAAGTACCCCTCACAGCGACCACCTCTGTTGCACGGACAGGTCACAGGTCAGTAAATAAAGCTATAATTTACATCGTAGAGGGGCATAATGAAACATGTTCACAATTCGACTCTGTACAACAATACCGTAATTTTTATAATAAATTAATAATTAAATAGTTTTATGTAATTCAATACGATTCTGCTCCAGTTGAGAAGCCCGTTGCTTCTTCTACCGACAACTTATACACACAAACGCTTCCGACGTTAACAGTAAATAACAAAAGTACAGCACTTCACTAAAAAAAGCACTTCATGAAAACAAATTTATCCACTAATATGACGACAAATATAATACGTCTCGAAACTTCATCCAATGAAGACCTATGCTAGAAGGGCCTCGTTTAAAGCTGCACATGAAGACAGGGGCAACATCATTGATCTATCAATTGATCAATGAATGAATGAATGAATCAATCAATCAACCTCAAGAATCAGTCGTGCCACTGTAGTATTTGCATGCCATGTCGATTTAAGTAAGTATTAATTGTATCAAGAATTGATTATGGGTTTTCGAATAAACTACTATTAATCAATCATTGAATTTAAACTCTGTATTTCTGACTCAAAATACAGTGTAACTTATCTCAGCGATCACCTGTGTTAAGAGGCCACCTTCAATTGGTCTATCAAACTTAAACATCTTAATGTATCGTATCTTTATCGAGCGACCATCTGTGTAAAGAGACAACTTCTTATTGGTCCGTTAGGTGGTCGTTAAAGACAGGTTTGGCTGTAATTCGCAGTTTTCATCTTTCACGTTGCGATAATTATGTCTGTCTTACAGACTTGCAGTAGTTTGGCTAAACTTGCAGCACCTCTAATCCGAATTATCCACTTTGTTCGCTTGGCATATGATGATAGTTACCATTGTACCTGGTAAGTTATTGACATATCCGCCATCAAGTAGCAAATGTCCGTCGACTGGATCGCACAAAGGCGGAAGATAGCCAGATAGCGTCATACTAGCACGAACGTATCGCCAAAGGGAGCCTAAACAGAAAAGGCGAAAGAGAGGTTAATCGATACACCAACATGAGGCATATCGCAACATGGAAATGAGATACGTAGTTATATTGATTACTGACCTGTTTGGTGGACTTTCATCTTAGAACAGGTAATGTCAGTTGTGATGCAAAAGTAAGGCAGCAACAAATCCTATGTGGAGAAGATGAAGATAAGACCCACATGCAAATAAAATGAAACAGAAGCACATCGAGAAATAGATGATACGCAACTAAAATAAAGAACGAATGAAAGTTAACAAGAGAAAGTATTGCATCGCTAAATCTACTGCCTACGGACTATTGTCACATCATGCACTCGAACATCTCAGGGCACAATCATTTCAACCACTAGTTTGTTATAAGCATAATGTAGATTTAAGAAATGTTACCAAAATTCAAACTTCATGTTATATTGCACTTAATTACATTTTGTAGCGATGAGAGGATTACTAGTTTGATTTTACCAAATCCATTGGATTTAAAAACAAAGTCTATTTTAATCATTCTAATATTCAAGGATAATACTTAATCTGAATTGTTTCCCATTTCTATGACTTCATTCAACTGACCTCGACGGCTTTGTTTCCAAGCGTCTTCTGAATACCTTCGTTGAACACAGATCCTAAACGCAAAAACAGAATACAGCAATATCATAACTGCAAAAACGCCTTAGGCTATCCCACGCTTGCAAAATTTCTCAGTTCAGAGAACATATTCTTAACTCTAGTATAAAAATATGTGTGCACTCTGTAAGCCATAAAAATTACTAAGCCATTTATGAATACTGCCACTATTCTTCCTTAGGCGAAGTCTTAATTTAAGAAAGTTGATACTTGAAACAAGAGGAAAAAATTTCGTCTAGAACATATTTTTACGTAGCTAAATGTAATTTAGGTGAGGTTAGACTCGCACCATAGTGCTGACGTGCCAAGGGGGTCTCAGTGTGGCTTAATTGGTGTAGTGTGTCGTCAGACAGTGCATTCTTGCTGCGCATCTTATTACCACGCACATGACCTTGATGGTGAGGTGTGAGCAGCAGCTCCTCGCCATTGCTACTGCCCGCGAGATCCAAAAATATTGCTTTACCAGAATATGTGCAGTTGCTGCAAATTGCACGCAACATTAGGCCTTGCACCACGATAGATATGGCTGGGATGCTAGGAATTTCCCACCCTGTCGCTCCCTTCAATTAATTAGCAGGTAGTCATAGGAATTCCACTGACTTAGCAGTGTGACTGGTGCTTGGTTGTGGTGACAGGTTTGCTATCTCGACTACTGCCATTCGCGGGGAAGCAGGGCTGCTTTCTCCACCAAACTGATTTCTGCTATTCGCATCCATGCAGCTCCCACCAAACCAAGCACCAATGCCAAACAACTTATCTATGGTGATGAGTTTAATGAGTGTATATGGAACATAGTAGAGTTGCCACAGGGAAAACTTCACGGGGATTTTTTTCTTTCAATGGGATACGGGTTCCCCAGGGAATTCATACGGGGTTAAAGGGGAATCATGGGGATACGGGGATACGGGGAATTTAGTTATTTTCTATGCACTCTATATTACAGAGTAACTTTTGCAGCAAATACGAAATACTATATACGCCCCACGAAAACCATGCAATAATATATGTTATAAACACATCACCATAGACGGCTACAGTCAAACATGTATTAGCAGCCATCTCTATAGAGCAGCCACCTGTGTCTAAAGACCACTCTTCATAACCCAAAAGTGACACTTTCTATAGAAATCAACCTGGACAGAAAGGCCAACTGTCTATAAAGGTCATTTTCTTCAGGTCCAAAAAGGTGACCATTATAGACCAGTTTCACTGCATTTGGCCTTGTGGCTTGGGTTTGTGGCAGCAGCTTCCAGGTGAACGACAATACATCGTGGCACTCACCTGAGAACAGTGCAGTATGTGGATAAGTTAAATCGATCAGTTTCTTCATTAGAGATGACATGCCCTAAAACAGAATCATAATAAGCACCATCGTTAATCCACTTACTCGAATCACAGCTGCACACAGGTAATCGGATTCCACTACATGTGAAATCTCAAATATTCGGATATCCGTTCACTAACTGGCCGTATTTCTACTGCATCACTCTTTGGAAACATGCTTTGGTTTTATCGGATCTCTACTGAATCTGATAAAAATATGAAGTGCGGATTAGCATCATTCGACTTCAGATATAAATATTTCCGCTATCTCAAGCTGGAGTCTCACGAAGTATCCACTGATACGGACAAGATGAGGCAAATTCATCTGCACATACGGTAGAGACTGCGTCCGCATAAAACGGATCTAAACGGATCTGATTATCCGATTTGTAATGATTGACACAAATTTAATTACAAACGACGAAAGCAGAACATTTATATTTTGAAAAACTGATATTCCAGTTACTCATATTTCTAAAATACATAACTCAATATGCTCCACAATGCAAAGTCATGCATTTCCTTCTCTTTCTACTAAGGATCAGGTCATGTGGCTTGTTGAATTAGGCGCCGTATTAATACAACCAATAAGAAAGGAATATCGAGGCTCGCTAGCCACTCCAGTCATCACGTGGAAATCAACCAAGGTGCGCCGCCAAGGACACAACATAGTGGTATTGTAAAGGTGATGTATTGAATGTTGATTTGTCTTTGTTTAGTGTTACTTTGTCAGCTGCGTCTGACCGTGATTTATTGCGTAGTTTATGTAGTAAGTGCATTAAGAGGAAGAGGGACGGCCTCTTCATGTAGAGGACCGTCTATATTATTATTATATGCATAAACACCAAATTGAAACTGTTCACTATAGTAGTTACTATATTTAGAGACAAACCTTGGAAAATTCCCTGGCTCGAGCAAAGCAATTATCAAGATCTACGTCATCAGCGTAAAGAGCACCGACCATAGCACCAATGCTTGTACCACCAACCATGTCGATGGGAATACCTAGCCGCATAACAAATCAACAAACCGTGGTAAAAGGACAACTATCACAAGAGTGAAACGTAGGACTATCGTACACATCATTTGTAATCAAAGTGCATCAGACTTTTATCAATGCAATGTTTGCTCTGTGATTCAAATTATCCAGTCACATAGTTCCAGTTAATCGAATTCAATCATACGATAACTTTCGGATACTTTTGTAGAATCAGCTGCATTTCCTATTGTTTTGTTTCATTGAAGACTGCATCCTCCGTATCCGGTATTCACTTTATCCGGTAAAAGTTTCGAATCCACATGATCCAGATTCAGATGTAATAGTATTTGATTTACAAATGCAAAATATGATAAAAATAAAATTTCTCATTTCAAGAAATATATTCTTAAATCTAGTACAGAAATACTTTTTCACGCTGTACAGTAAGTCACTAATAACCAGGAAGCAAAATATTATGAATATTGAAATTGTTCTTCCATAGACTACTGTAAGTCCAATTTTCAGAAAATTGATACTCAAAACAAGAAATTAGTTCTTGTCGAGAACATATTCTTTTAAGTAGAAATGCAAAGTGCAAATAGGAGCTGTGCTTACCAGTTTCAACCAAGGCTTTAATGATTCCCAAATGAGCCAGACCCCTACAACAGAAACAACAAAGAAGATCTGATCAAGGCAACGAAACGACGGAAAGCAAGTACAATAAATGTGCTTCTTTGTCGTTAGGGGCAACCAACCTTGCTCCGCCTCCTCCCAGAACAAGACCAATCGACGTGCCAGTTAAACGTCGCGCCAGCCGCGCAAAATCCGAGTTCCTAAACAAACAAGTTTCAGGCACTTCACACATAGCACCAGACCAGTCAAAGAGATTTATAAAAGCTTAAAGAAGAGCCTGCAAACGGTCTGGGATCTTAAATGATAAAGCCATACATTGCAGAGGGTGGACGTAGCAAAAGGGAGCTCTGGCAACTGTCAAAATGTGACGGGTACTCTTGACCAACGAGAAAATATTCCTAAAATATTTTTCATTTGACTTCCCACTGTCTTTCCTTGCACATCTACTACGACGGCTTAACTTTGCAGTAAATATATCCCCGTGCATATAGACTTTGTAAATGCTTTTACAGTTACATGTATTAACGGCCACCTCTATAGAGCAACTACCTGTGTATAAAGGCCGCTCTTCATAATTCCAAAATGAAACTTTCTACAGAAATCCACCTAGACAGAAAGGCCACCTGTCTATAAAGGTCATTTTCCTCAGGTTCCAAAGGTGACTATAATAGACAGGTTTCAACGTAATTGGTATTCAAAGCATTAAGACTTATGATTCCTTCATGATGATACTTGAGATTCTATGGCATGCCTTGGTGACATACCTGGATGGTCCTTCAAGATTTGGATCACTCGCATACTACAAGAGAAAAGTAAATTACTGCCATAAACCGTATCAACTACAGGCACCGCTAATAATACTGTGGAATACAGAAACAACAATTAAATTCCTGTGAATGTATTTATAAATTCATAGCAGTTGTCAATTTTTCAGACAACTCCACAACTTAAATCCTTGCTAGGTGTGCTTGCTTCACTAGCTTTATGACTGTGCATACTAAGGGCATGATGTCATGCGACTGACCAGTCCACACCATCGTGCTATTCCTGGTTGTGAAGCAGGCACGTATGAGGCGCGGTTGTAAAGGTAGCTTCACACCATGCAATTTTCTGCAATTTAGAGATAACTGATTGGCTCTAACTATCTTTCGTTCTTTCTCATTTTTTTTCCTTATTTCATTTCTTTCAACTTTGTTTTAGCGTATGCTCTTGATTACTTCTATCTGTATTATGTACACCGTTTGGTTAGTTTTTATTGATATAAATGTAAATTATGTTATATGAATGTAAATTATAGGTCTCCCGAACAAACAAGCACAGTGCTTATGGGATGACCTCGATCATGTGTTTTCTTTTTAGTATCAAATCTGTATCTCTGTATGTTTCTGGACATGATCAAATATATCTATCTATCTATCTGATTGGCTCTACTGATTTGTCATACTCTTATCGAAACCATCCAAGAAGAAAGCACAGTATTTAACAGGTGTAAATTAATTGCATACAGCTGCATCCACGATTCTTAATGGTGAGATAAGATGAACATTGCATGCAATACATTGCATCACAGGAGATCTTACTAACAGCTCAATGAACAAAAGCTTAAACAGTCCAAATATCAGACAAGGACCAATTCTAACAGAGATCGATCTGCATTCTACACAACATGCTTTGTGGCCTCCGGCTATTCACAGCGGACCCTAATAAGAGCATTACATCAATGCGGTCTCAGCTACATGATGCTAGGTGGGACTTACTCTGTCTGCCAGCAAACGAGACTTGAAAATCCTCTTTCGGCAGCGAACCTGTAAATCCAGTGAATCAATAATCAAATGAAGGGAATCATTACAGCACAGTAAAACCTTATTAAACTGATAACCTGATTGACAGACAGGTTGGATTGCTCCACAGAACATGCCGTATATGCCCGTTTGAATACAATAGCCATTGCAATCACCTCCGTAAGAAAGGTGGGTCATGCAATCTTCTGTAGTTGTCTTGCATCGAGGAATATTTCATGTCTTCTAATGTATAGATTGTTGCAGCTCAACATTGGTGGTCATTTAACACAGGTGGTCACTTCATACAGGCGGTCGTTTTAGACAGGTATTTACTTAACATAGGTGGTCGTCTAAAACAGGTGGTAACTTGACACAGATTATTGTTGTAAAGTGCTTTACACGGGTGGCCGTCCAAAACAGGTGGTCACTTAAGACAGGTGGTTGTTATGGAGAATCGAATGTATTTTGGAACTCACGTGATGATGTGCACTGATCCATCCACGTGCGTTGAGCCATTCCACAGTGCGCGAGGGTCGATCCATCGGATCCTCACGGTACAACAATATCAGATCCTTCTGCGCGCGCACAGATGACATGCTCTCCAGTTGAGCTTCAAGCTGAAAGAGGAATAACAAAATGGACGAAGCATAGTCTAACACAGCTACTCCAACTCCCACCATCTTGTGCTTGGGAATCGGACAAAGCTTGACTACAAAATCAACCAATAGCAATAAAGTTATTGAGAATGGAACGTGAAAGCGAGAAGGAAAATAAATTTAGGAAAAGTAGCCAATAGCTTTTCACAGATAAGACTTAGGATATTTGCCACAATGCAACTCCTAGGAAACGGAGGTCACTAAAATTTAAGCAAATAAACTAATGTTTATACAAGACTTTCTACCATCCTTATCAATGTTTATCGAACTGTTCAGGATCTCATCAAGCAGGCGTTAATTGACAATTGATAATCTGTGTTGCAGAAACACATTTAGTCAACACTGCTTCTGTGAAAACTGCTGCATCTTATTAAGTTGGTCACTGCAGCTGAACAAGGTTAATATCGAATTGACAATGCAGCCGAATTGTGGGATCTAAGCGATGTGAATTAGCAAAGCCAGCACGGTATGTGGAATTACCGAGGGGGGATAACAAGTGATATTAGGGCTTGACCAATGGGGTAATATGTGGCTTTGACCATGTTACTTTTAAAGATATGAATTATCAACTGGAGTGGCATACTCCAACAACGATCAAACGTAATGTTATTGTTATATTGTTAAGACAAAAGTGAGCTAAGAGGGATCATCATGTAGTTTAGTCAACAACAATTTAAAAACGCCTTTTGTAACATGTAAACATGCCATGCAAAATGTTACATTTTACAACCTGCAATATGTTGAAACTGTTTAATCAGCTGGCAAAGGCACACCTACGAACATAGTATACGAGTATCAGTATACCATTGCATTGCCTGAGCAATGTCAGATTGGTTTAAATCATCAACATGACGAGGAGATCAGAAATGCAAATTCTGATAAATATATCATGTGGATAAACTGCATTTAGGCAAAATTAAGCTCGCACTAGGTTGCGCGGGCTACCTTGCCGTCAGCTAGCAGAAACCATATCACAAACCGTAGATGTAGCATGCAACAGACATTACAATTTTGCTAAGACTCGCCACACCTAGATACATGAGGAGCAACCAGGATGCTTTTGTTTCTCACCCGCCGACGCCAATACAATATTCCAACAAAAATCCTAGATTTGTATCAACTAGCTTAGTTTTACTTTACTGATTATCATTGCAAATGATGCTTGGTAGGTGTGAGAGGCTTGCTAGCATTTTCGCTACCAGTCACAACTAAATACCTCCTACCAACCAAGCACCGAGGCTAAATTATTTATCATTGGCGATGATTTTAAAAGGAAATAAGTGGATTACACTAGCCAGTAGATGTAAATAGTAGAACTGATGAGCTGTGATCAAATATCTAAAATATCGAGATGAGACTATGAAGATAGAATGTTACCTGTCCAACGGTTGGTTCATCGTTGCCAAGGCCAACAATAAGAATAGCGTCTGCCTGTCAACAAAGAAGAGCAAAGAGTCAATAACAAGAAATTATCATCCAGGCGAGGTAGCTATGTACTCATATGTAGAACATTTGAAGGATAGTCTATCATTCCAAGTGATAGTTACTGGCTGGAAAATTAGCCGCAATCGGGTAGGGGCACCCGTGCAATATGGGCACCCAGGCATTTATAGGGCAACTTCAACTCTCGCACAATAGACAGAGGAACAGCATCTGACTGTGTAATATGGGCAGTGCATTTTTGCTTACCTGGCGAATGCAGCGCTTTGTCCATTCCGACATGTAATGATCCGCTTGGTAAACAACAATCTCATTGACTTCTTCCTGCTGTCCTAGCCAGTTTGACAAGTAGTACTCATGAACACTAACAAAGACAAAACAATAGACATGCTGGTGCATGAAGTGAGAACAATAAAATGCAATTTCAAAACAGAATACATACATAAAGCCATTTCTCAATGTAACCAAACTCATCACCATAGATAAGTCACTTGGCGATTGTGCTTATTTTGGTGGGAGTTACAGCCAACTTCCAACCATTACAACCAAGCACCAATCAGATTTCCAGACCAGTTAAAATCTTAAGACTATTGGCCAATGGATTTGAGAAAGAATGCAAAGCATAACAGGGCGATCAAATTATGTACACTTTTATGTGTACATAGTTGTAATGCAAATAGCCAAAGGGCTTTTCAGAATACAATCATCAGAGATTGATAGTCATACCAGCACTGCCAAAGTCATGTATATGGCAATAAAATGAAGTACAGGTCACCATCATTTGATAACAAAATTACAACTACAGTGGTCGCTGTTTAATTAAAATAATATAGATAAGTTGCTTTATAAAAGCAAATTTCTCTACTGAGTCAAAACTTCTCTCTGTAAAACTTTCCCTAGCTATAGGCGCCTTATTTACTAAGGCTATTGGAATACCAAAACCAAATCAAAGTGGTCAGGAGGTGGTTTTGTTATCTCCTTAATTACATTATACTCCATTCCAATCTAATCTCACCTGTCCAAAGCATCCATCCCCAATCTCCTAATCACAGTGTCACTCGTCAACAATTGTGTCCGAGCTGAAGAAAAGAATGAAATAAGTTAATAACTGCATTATTAAGTTGAGACTATCATGCCATGTATAACGTTAACGTTAAATCCCACATGCTATTTGATATTGGATTAATGGAATTTGTTTGTTTGGTTGTTTGTTTTTATAGTTCATCATAATGTGGCTACAAGAATTCTAGACAAGGTTAAACTCACACCAGGTGGCCCGGGCCCCGTACCGGCAGCTAGCAGAGTCAGGGTCATAATCCGCAACTGACCCTCTGACCTGCGGTTGCTGCTGATTTGCACATGCCATGGTATCGTTCGCCATGCCTAGACGCACACAAAACAGCCAGGATGCTCTTGCTTCCCCACCCACCCTTTCCACTACCATTTTCAAAGTAAGTCTTGAGGTTTGTACCTTGCTAATTAGTGGTAGTTTTCCACTGCTTATCAGTGTGACTGGTGCTTGGTTTGGGTGACAGGTTCGCTAGCATTTTCGCCACCAGTCGCAACTTAATACCTCCCACCAACCAAGCACCGAGGCCAAACACTTATCAATGGTGATGAGTTTAATCAGTCATAATTTGGAAAGTACTATTACACATCAATAATACATTGACAACTAAATTGACAGATACGATAGGGTCATACCGTAAGCAAATTTGCTTGTTTGTTTAGAAGACCCGTGATTAGATGTAAATAACAGTGAATAAATTTAATTTACATCATTATACAAACTGGCTAATTTCTCTTCTGTGATTCATTGGCGTTATGACAATGATCAATATAGACGAACTCCGTGCAACTCAGTTAATATCCAATCATAGGAGAGATTTGTGATTTTTTAATGTTGCTAGAAGGAGTTTACGTGAGGTTAAACTCTAACCATAGCCTGCAGGCAACAATGGTAGAATAGAGACTAGCCTTTTCGCTAGGAAATGAGTATTCCAACAAAGGGTATCGTACAATGGTGAACTTTGCTCAAGCTTCAGAATCAGGTACATAGTTCCTATTGTAAGAACGAGGTTAAAATTGGTTTGTCATTCTTTCTATTGCTTGCTAGCTTGCTAGTCACGTCTTTATAGAAGATTTAGCCACAGTTGTTGCAAGCCGCCCACTTGCTATGTCTCGCATGACGAGAAACAGCCAGGATATGATATATACATACCGATGTCATTGATGGCCAGACTCAATTCGTATGTGAAGTTAGCCAATGGAACATTATTTGATGCAGGAATGACGGCAATGGTGCCCAAATTAGCACCGATTCGCTCTGCAAAAAATAAACAATTCAAATATCTCGTCAAATGTCTCCATAACGCATTCTTCCAACCCGTCTCATTTCTGTAGTCAATTGTCTTGACTAGTTGCAATATCTCCATTGCGTATCAATGTGATGATCCTTGGTGGTGGTTTGGCCGTGACGGGGATCCCATGCTAGCAGAAAACAATGCATGCCACACACAGTTTAATACCTTGACTCACTTAATATCCCACAGATTGATTGCATTTTTTGGGGTCTGCCAAACACACAAGCTAATTTGTGCTTAAGGGATGACCCATAATCATATCATGTAATCCAATACTTGCTTTTCCCAATTTCTGTAATCAATTGTTTGTATTTTGTTTGCGATATGGTCTAAATATATACTCATAGTCATACTAACCAAATATTTTGCCTGTACCCACGGATAATCATCATATCCATTGCAAACTGTGTAGCCATATAGCACGGCCTTAAACAAGAATTCTCTTTAACTCAACTCCTGTGTCTTGCTTCGACGATCATGTGAATAACACAGAAAGAGCAAGCCGCCTTTGAATTCAATATTCAATACTCGAGTCGGAGTAAAAATTTCATCCCAGAAGGTTGATGTTGTCAAAGCTTCTGGTCTTGATAACATTGAGACCCTAATTTCCAAAACTATTCTCACACGGTATTTCTCCTAGTTTAGCTGTCTTGTTTAACACGCAACAGGCAAATTTCCAGATGCCTTCAAAATGGCAAAAGTATCTGCACTTCATGAGTCTGGTGTCAAGAACGATTGAAATCATTATTGTCAAATTTTGGTTTTGACAACATAATAACATTTGACAATATAAGAAAGTGGATCATCACATAGCGTAAGGATCTTACCAAGCTGAGATCCAGCCAGAGAGCTAGGTTTCTTGTAAGTGCCAAGAATTCGATCACCAAGTAGATGAATCAATCGTGTGACAACCTAGCAGAGAAGCAACTCAAATATCAAATAATTTTGTAAAAATCTTTAGGAAATTTAGGGTGATGTTCAAATTCACAACAACATCACAAAATTGACATTTGTTTAATGATCATGAGATGCTGATAATTAATGTTGCTAAATGGAATTTAGGTGAGGTTAAACTCTAACCATAGCCGGCAGGCAGCAAAGGTAGAATCGAGGCTAGCCTCTAAGTTAGGCAAGGGGTATTCTAACATAGGTTATTGTGCAAGGGTGAACTTTGCTCGAGTCTCGGAATCAGGTACATGGTTTCTAGGGTATGAACGAGGTTAGCAGTGGTTCGTCATTCTTGCTATTGCTTGCTAGTCACGCCATTTGTAGAAGAATTAGCGACAGTCGCTGAAACATCCAATTGCTATGCCTCGTACGACACGAAACAGCCAGGATGCAATGAATAAGGAAAGGAACATGTTTAGATATCATAGTTATGTATCTAGACTAATGTATTGATATTAATTCTTGAGATAAATTACCATACTCCTGTGATATAGATTATGCAAAGAGGCTTAATGTTTCAGAACGAAACCCATCAATGCCCTTGCAGCAGTGCAATCAACCATTCAACCTAGCAGCTAAATACAACGGTATGCATCGTTATTGACTTTGCAATACACCAATGAGTAATTGATCATTTTTGAGTCACAAAATCCCCTCAACTATTTTACAGTGAAACCTGGCTATAACGGTCACTATTAGGACCTGAGAAAATGACCTTTATATAAAGGTAGCCTTTCTGTTCAGGTTATTTTCTATAGAAAGTGTCATTTTGGGATTACAAAGAGTGGCCTCTATACACAGGTGGCTGCTTTATAGAGGTGGCCGCTAATACATGTTTGACTGTATCTTGATCACGGGTTAATGAATCTTAATAATAATAATAATAATAA
>OFHS01000532.1:0-40505 GCA_900245855.1 Calvadosia cruxmelitensis
GTTCTAATTTTAGATTTTGGAACTGCTCTCTGATTGGCCTGCACCCCTCAGGGGTGCTCGGAATGTGGAATAATGAGCAGTATAGCGTTGTGATTGGCTAAAGGGCAACTTTTTTGATTTTTTCTCGCTTGGTCAGGAATGTAGGGGTGCGCAAGCCAGCTTCCTCATTGGCTGGCACAGTGTTTCGTCATCAGAATGGAATTCTGAGGGGTGCTCAATACCGGTTCGCCATTGGCCTGCACCCCTACAGAAATGCGACTTCTAAGCTGTGCGCTATAAGTTACAGCTCTGTAGTAGCTCTCATGACGTAATAAGCTATTCGAAGCGGCGTCACAATCTGTGGCGGCGGACTCTGAGAACCTGTCGCGTTAAACAAAGGCGCTGACGTCAACAGCGACCGCAAGTAAACAATAGCGGCGGCATCAAAGGCCGAAAAATCTGACTGGTGCTTGAGCACCCAAAGCACCCCCCTGGATCCGCCCCTGATCGTACAGGTACCGTATATGAAATTAACGTCCTCGTCTTAAACTGAACAGGTATCACACAGTTTCTATGAAACAGCCTGACATCAAAATTCTAAAGAAGTGTTCAAACAAATGTTACATTTTATTTTATGAACTGTCGTGGTCCATGTTCATATTGAAGCCCAATCCCCGCCAATTTTTGCTTGCCGCATGCGCAATAGGGAGAAGGCTAGCAAAATGGCGTCGTGCCCCCCTGCGCTTGGCTCATGCCTGCCTTTCAAAACTTGCCTTATGTCGTCAGTCCACGACCTGGTTGAAACTGTGGTCTGTGACAGTGGACACGTCGAGCAATGCTCTACGCTATTTTATGACGGACTGGTAGTTTCAGGCGGTATTGATGGCGGATCCAAGCGCAGGAATAGTATGTTTACCATTTTTTTGATTTAACTTAGAGATATGTATCGTCTGATTTCAAAATTTTCCCGCTCCTTCGAGCTTGGAAATGTAATTTTTTGTCTATCAAATGCAGAGCTAGTGGATATCTCAAAGCCTATACCCAAGTTGGCGAAATTTTCTTGAATAGTTTCTCTTGAATTTTTTTATAAGCACGATGCATGTTTGTTGAATTTTTATCCATCCTTGCTTTCTTTGTGGGGAGCTGGAAGGTGGTCCGACTGCCAACTCAACTGGAAACTCATATTTTCCTAAATTTGTAACGTAATATTTCCTACTCTTTGTCCAGCAATAGTTGATGTCTTTTCCTCCATGAAAAGCATTGATGTTACATCGTATGAAAGCTGAACAGAAATGGCTCCACTTAGAGCAGCAGTAGGCCAGTAGCTGCTAAAATGTTGATTATTCTGGAGAATATAAACGAAGCGTTTTGTCATTGAATTCACGAACAATTTTCTTACTCCCTGAAAATTAAGGCAAATGTATGGTTGTAGGATGCCGACTTGTGCACTTGTCAAATAGTTGTCATTAACAGCTGTGCACTTGCTTGAAGACATCCCTAGGGTTACCAGACCACAGAAAGAAAAAATACTGAACATTTGCAAAATTGGGTAGAAATGTCTAACAAAACCAACTAAATTTGCACTGCATGGCACATAAATACGGAACAATTCCGGGAAATAAGGGGTGGCAGGTGCCGGGTTTTGAACAGACAGACAAACAGACAGACAGACGTTTGTGAAATATAGATAAAATATATTATCTCTAGAATTAAAAGAATCATTCCAAAGATCTCACAGAAAGCCTTCAAGAATTATCAGTGCACATCCCTCATGATCCCTGCATGTTTGAAAGTGGAATTCAAGTCCCCGTAGTTGTTTATGTAAACTGAAAAGAACACAGCCTGGTTCACTGTGGCATAGTTTACTTGGCACTTGCACGCCCAGAATAATATAATTCTTTCCAACAAAATAACTTTTTGAGGATATGAATAGAATAAGATATGGACTGCAAATGACTTTGATATGATAAGTGACAGAAATTACGTGGAAATGTAGGCTAGCGCTAGGATTTCTGTCTGTGGACAGGCGAAAATGTTGCCCCCTTGTGGTGGATTCGCAGAGATACGAGCGGCGGAAATATGGGAGTTGCCAAATAGCTGGTACAGTGTAGTCCCGTTAATATCACCTTGGTTAATATTACAACCCATTGAACCCACTAAATATCACTTCACTAAATATCACTTCACTTTGAGAACAGATCTCTGTCAAAATCAACTATTTTAACCCGCTTATTATCACGACCCGCTTATTATCACGATTTTTGAATGGAAAATCATAGCGGTATTAACGAGGTTTCACTGTATACGTAATCCAGTAAAGGTTTAGGCCTACTGACTTCGCACGATGCCAATTTGTTCTCAATAGTTAAATGCAATGTTGGCTATGCTAACAGACACCCCTTTACTGGAGGGATTTCTTTGTACCAAGCATTTCTGAAGTTTTCCCCCGCATTGTACCGTCTATGGCATTACGAAACGGCAACTTGCATTAATTTCTGCGCATAATCACATACCTTCTTGTATCTCTTAGACTGCAAATCAAAATGGTGGCTTGGCAGATCCATTGTACCGCCAATGGCTAGAGAAGGCACTGGACCTCAACCCTTTTATTTCTCATGTAGAGAGCATACTTGGAGATGAACACTTATCAAGGTAGCTTATTTTAAGCTTGCCAATGTTGATTGTTGAAGTGTGCCTCATTTGTCCTCATTGCTAAGTGTCTAACAGTTAGTGTGTCTGTGGTTTAGCGCTCGTAAGTCGCTATTTCACAGTCGTTTGACAACATGGGATCATAGGATGTATCAATTATATCAATATATTATTTTATCATATACAGTCAACTCCGCCAATCACGGTGCACTGGGGACCGTCCAAATTGAACCTTCATTGGCGAAATCCGATATAGAGAAAAACAATGAAAATTACGTAATCCTTTGTTTTATTATAACACATAGCTGCAGAAATCAGGTAACACATTACAGATAATTATTGTGCAACTGTTAGTTACAATTGAAATACTACGAAATGGTTGTCACTTGTCAGTCAGATAGATGAATGCGCCACGGACTCAATTTCGCCCTGTAATGCCATCAGCTTCATTCTGCTGCTTTCTGCAACAGAAGCATGGCTGTCCATGTACAAGGAGATGACAGAATATGCGTTCATGACCTCGAAGCTGGATCAATATTGTGCAAACGGATTTGGAGGAACTCAAAAACCGATAATTGCAAATTAGTTGTCGTTTGGGGCCAGAATGAAAAACCGAAATAGACGAAAAACCATTATTGACGACATTGGTATTGGCGGATATATTTAGCAAAGGCAGACCGTAACAATCATTGGGACTTCAAAAATTCACTGCTATTGACGAAATTCCGGTAATGGCAGAACCGTTATTAGCGGAGTTGACTGTATGTATCAATTATTATCTCCCCATCACTTAGATTATTCAAATTGTTGTACAGTGAAACCTCATTAATATCATTATGATTTTCCAATCAAAAATCGTGATAATAAGCGGGTCGTGATATTAACGGGGCTAAAATAGTTGATTCAGACAGAGCTTGGTTCTCAAACTGAAGTGATATTAAGCGGGTTATGAAATTAACCGAGGTGATATAAACGGGGTTACACTGTATCTGAATTAATGTCGTGAAATAGTATTTGATATGTTTATAATCCGTATGGTAGGCCTATAAGTGCACACTGAATGGTGCCTTCTATGCCTGTATTCTTGGTTGATTTTTACCATAAAAACACATGAATAATAAGATTCTGCTTTTTGGGCTGTTTAGGAAAATAATTCCACCCTGCTTTATGCAAAATCGTTCGACCTAGATCAGGTCCGTCTTATAAAGTCAAGAATGCTTAGAGCACTGTTTCTGAGGGGGCCTATCTTTGATGGTTAGGTATTCTAAAACTAAAGGGCTCTGTTAAATTGGCATTTAACAAGACGCATCAGAAAACAATTTGCTTACGCTCGTACTCGGCAAAGTAGGAGTCATCAATTCAGTGGCACTCTGGGAGTGATTCTGCTTGGAATAGTGTAGATTAGATTTTATACATTCAAATATTGAAAATGCCATTGAATTGGGCCTAACCAGATTGAGGACCTAGAGCATATGCTTTCAGTGCCTAACTGGGTAAAACGGTCATGGACTTGTTTTGTGCAAAATACAGGCGTTGTAGTGTTTCAGTCTAAAACTATTTTGGTACAACTTTAATGTTTATCTCTATCCTTATTCCTACGTGAGAATAGGTTATTGGAAGCTGTTTTGTTGTTGTAGGGATGATTGCAAATCAGCGGCAGAAGATTCAGTCACTCCTGTAAAAGCAACAAAATTGCCGTATGCATGTGGCTTCTCACGAGATGGTACATCCACAAAGAGCATACCCTTTCTCAATTATTTCTTGATGTATTTCTTCAATGTAATCTAAATGTTTAGTATTTCTGATTTTAGAATGGATGACCCAAAAAAGAGAGTTCTACAACCTTGAGAATGTTGGTTCAGAGAGACGTTTGCTTGAGGTAGCTACTCTTTTATGCTTCAGAGTTCAGAGAGTTGTTGTTTAAGGATTTATAGACTGGATACGGAAGATTGGCAGTGTGTTGGTAGTATTTTTATGCATTGCAGGCTTCAACATATTATCTAAATTGGAATTAAGCCTTGTCCTGCTATTGATGTGTATATACGTTTCGAAGCAAGTCAACATTAGCAAAATATAACCAATCAGATAGTTAGTCCCTAGAGATCAACCAATCAGCAATCGATAAAGCGACTTGAAGTCTTCATTTAACTAGTGTTATGAGCAGGACAAGAGTTAATATCCCTCCTCTGTTACAACTACAGTGAAACCTGTCTATAACAGTCACCTCTGGAACCAGAGAAAAATGACTTTTATAGGCAGGTGACCTTTCTGTCCAGGTTGATTTCCATAGAAAGGGTCATTTTGGGGTTTTGAAGAGTGGCCTTTATACACAGGTGGCTGCTCTATAGAGGTGGCCACTAATACAAGTTTGACTTTAGAAATGAATATTAAATGAGCTGAAACCATATACAAGGCGGAATAATAAACCCTGTATGGATTTATGGAAGGTGGAAATTAACTTGGGGGATATTGGCACTTTGGCAATGGTGGAAGTAGTGAACTACAAACTGCAGTTTCTTTGTAGCGAAGTAGTTTTTGACTACAGTTGTCACAAATTGGTTGCAGCTGTAGCAAACTGCTTTTTAACTGAAGAAGTGTGGTTTCTAGCGAACTACTTTCTGATTTAGAAAAAAATATTTTTAGCTATATTATTTTCATATACTTTTGAATCTGATGGGGGTATATTACCCTGTTTGTTATCAACCAGATTGAATTCTGTATATATATGCGTTTTGCAGGGCATCCTTCTGAGTGACAGCTCCGATTCTGACGATGAACAAGAACTCACCAGGGATGACCTATTAGAAATGTTAAAGGAGCATGTTCGAAAGAAGCGCATCGCAAAGAAGTATAAAACCAATTCAACCTTGGTAAGGATATCTCAAAACCTGTTCCTGTTGGCCCCCCTTCCAAGCAATTTGGACTCAAATAAGTAACAGCTATTTGCAAGCTGAGTGAATTAGTTTATCCATTGATATTATTAATTATTATTTATTAGTTTAATTATTCAATTTATACTTTTGATAACAGACAATGTTATATCTTGGTTTCAGATAGAATCAATGTCAGATACAAGCAAGCATTTTGCTTTGCAAATTTTAGTTGCTTATGACGCAGATTCACTCAGGTTATCATGTTTATGCTTTGAATGAATAGATCCCTACAATGGATAAAAGAGAACTACTGTTTGTAAACTGTTTGATTTTTGTAGGAATATTCCTACTTCCTAGCAATCTACTACTCTTATCAAATCTCTTGTTTGTTTGACTTTAACAGTTTCAAGAAACCTTTTCACATTACGGAGCTGGCCTTCTTTCTCAGAGTGACAAATATTTTGAAGGATTTAAGATTCAAATTCGACGCAAGAAAGCTTCAAAGGGTGCTGCTGGTATGTTGCGCGTTGTATTCCAAAGAGTTATGTTAGGTGTTCTTTGTTTGTTGTTGTATTCTCAACTTGGATAGCCAACGGTGTTGTAATTTGCTATCATTTTCTTCTGGTTGGATCATCTCATTTTAGAGTCAACTGTCTTAAAGAAAAAGAAACGTCTGGTTGAGGTATGTGGCGAGGTTTCTTGTATGCTGAATTGAATTATGTGGAATTTTCAATTGGTTGCTTGAAAGCTTATTTGTCACAATCAGGCATACGATAGAGTTGACCAAGAGCTGGATTAGAGAAAATGAGGCTGTGGTTCAGGTGTCCCAAGGGTTGTTAGCTTTCATAATGGAAGCGACCTTCTTAGGATATCTAAGGCATTATTCCATAGAGAAATGTTTAGATTTATATTTGCCAAATACTGCATTTCCTGAAATTTGAACCAGCCGGCTGTTTATGGGTTTGGCAGAATTACGACTAGTTAGAGGGCTAAAATTGTAATTCATAGAACAAGAAACACAGTCTTACTATCAATTAGCTGACTTTTGCATAAGGTTTGAAATTCAATGTAATGTAAGTACTTTCACATTCTTCCGAAGGGTCAATTGCATAGCATGTCATGTAGACACCTATCTGTTGTGCCTGCCGGGTAATTCTGCAATGTCTAGACCCGACTGCTTTTAATATCGTGTCTCCCTCAGATTGATCGGCGACGGCGTCACCTCTTAGAAGAAAAGATTCAAAAGAAGAAGCTACAAAAACAAAAAGAAAGCTTCAACAAACGTAGAAAACTTTGGATTCTTATTGCAAGGAAAGAAATCCCAAAGGTATGAGAGTATGCATTATGAGCAACACATGGAAAGTAAGTCAACTCCACCAATAACGGTACACTGGAGACTGCTCAAACTTGACCGATATTGACAAAACAAAGAGAAATGACGTTCTCTGTAGTTTGTATTTGTTTTATTAAGCAAGATTCACACGATGCAATATATTGCATACAATGTTGATATCATACCATCATTAAGTATCATGATGCAGCTATATGTGATTGATTTACATCTGTTAGCCCGTGTCCTGCTATAGACTTGTATACACGTTTTCGAAACAGGTCAAAAGTAGCAACACATAACCGATCAGATAGTTAGTCCTTAGCAGGCAACCAATCAGCAATTGGTAAAGCGACTTCAAGTCTTAATTTAAATGGTTTTACTAGCAGGACAGGAGTTAAGTACTGTGTTAGCAAATTGGATTGTTTGCAATGAGAGTACGACCAAAAGGTAGAGTCGATCAGCTATTTAAAGATTGTATTGCATGCAATAAATTGCATCGTGTGAAGCTGCCTTTACGAGGAAAGGAATTGCAAATGATATGTTAGTCAAATGTATCTGAATTCACTGCACAACGATCTGGAATTCATGTTGCACAACTTCTCTTGCTGTCAGCCATCGCAAGCAGAACGGCAGAGCTCAAATATTGTGGAGAATGATCTGGAAATGCTCTAATACTGATAAGAGTGAACAAGTGGAGGTTTGAGATAAGAAATGCACGTTGATATCGACCAAAAACCCTCAACTGTTGACACCGGTATTGATGAATATATTTAACAAAGCCAGACTGTACAATTATCAGGTCTGCGAAATTTCACCGTTGTTGATGAAAACCCGATAATGACGATACCGTTTTCGACGGAGTTGACTATACATGATACAATTGGTATATTACTATTTTTTGGTTTTCTATGTTTTTTAACCTGCTTCTGTCTTTGGAAGTGCTATATGCCCCGTTCTACCAACCAACCTTTCGATTGCTATTGTTTGTTTGCAGAGTTTTCGACACCGCAATAATGCCAAAGGCAATCTTCTACAATCTTCCAAGAAGGTCAGAAAATCTTCACAGTCAACCTGTCTTAACTCTTGTCCTGCTCATAAAACTAGTTAAATGAAGACTTGAAGTCGCTTTATTGATTGCTGATTGGTTTATCTCTAGAGAGTAACTACCTGATTGGTTATATGCTGCTACTTTTGACTTGTTTTGAAAACGTGTATACACGTCAATAGCAGGACAAGGCTTAATGCAGTTAAATTTTACAGTTGTGACCCTGAAGGGATCAGTTAAATGAGATCTCATAACACTGGTGTCCTTTGAGACAATGTTGTCGTCGAGACAAATTAGACTTATTAATTAGGTTGTGAACTTAGCTTTTGAGAGCCATTTCAGATCGTAGCTAGTAGAGGTCTACCAAAGGCCAGCCAAAGAGAACTACTGTTTGTGAACAGTCTTTGACTGACTCTTTAGCCCAGTTCATTTGACTGTGCATTTGCTTTGGTGTGGTTGATTTATTGATTTTAGTCCAATTTGATTGATATTTTTCAGATTGCACAACAATGCCAGAAAGAAATACGAAAACAAGCTCTTCGGTCGCAAAAGATTGCCAAAGAAACTGTTCCAAGAGCAAGAAGAATGGCAAAAGAAGTAATTGATTTGATTGTAGTTCAGTGTTAGATTTTAGATTTTAGTGCCATAGTGGGCTTTTTACCTCAAGTTTGCTCTACGTAGTATTAATTTTTCATTGTTTGTAGTAGAAAGTACTTGCGTAGACTTTAAAGGAACAATGAGATGGAAAATTTAGACTCTAATGACTGATTTGTCCCTGTGGTGTTTCTGTCTGGTATTCAGAGTTCGATGGGATGCTTATTCCATTTCTTTTGCTACTAGATGCTACTTTATTGGAAGCGTTTTGACAAAGTTGAAAAGGAGCACCGCAAGAAAGCGGAGAAAGAAGCCCTGGAACAGAAACGGCATGACGGAGAACGAAAAGAGGTATGAGCTAATAGTAATTACGCCTTTCATAAATGAAGTGGTCAGTGTAAAAACAAATTTATAGTGGCTTTGTAGAACGCGGGTTAAGCTCTGCGGTTTATCGAAGCCTATATATATATACAGTGAAACCTGTCTACAACGGTCAACCTCTGGGACCTGAAAAAATGACCATTATACTTTATAGACAGGTGACCTTTCTGTCCAGGTTGATTTCTATAGAAAGTGTCATTTTGGGGTTATAAAGAGTGGCCTTTATACACAGGTGGCTGCTCTATAGAGGTGACCACTAATACAGGTTTGGCTACATGTCCTTGTAGATGTTTTTACGGCTAATATAAATGCAAATTACATGCTTTGTAGCATTTGCCTGTCAAAGAGCTTAATATTAGATTACCAAATAAGCTGCCATTAATTTATCATGTTTCCCAGAAAGGTAATGTTATTTAGGCAATGGATATGGTATACAACCAAACTATAATCCTATTGACTTAAAATCTGTTGAAGGATATTACGATACTGCACAAGTGTTGAGATAGGAATCAACATCACAAATTGCTACGTTTTTAATTGACGTTGTGTACCAAACCTAACAGAACACGCATTTCAACTTTTCAAAGATTACCTTGTTTGGACAGTCTTAAATACACACACCATTAAGCATTATGTAGACGTTGATAATACAGTCAAACCTGTATTAACGGCCACCTCTATAGAGCAGTCACCTGTGTATAAAAAACACTTTTTATAACCCTAAAATGGGAGTTTCTATAGAAATCAACCTGGGCAGAAAGGCCACCTGTCTATAAAGGTCGTTTTTCTCAGATCACGAAGGTAACCGTTATAGACAGGTTACACTGTACTATTTTGTTTATTTGTTTTTGACGTTCATGAATTGTCTTTTTCCAGATGAGAAGGCAGCAAAGGAAGCTCAACTTTTTGATTACTCAAACGGAATTATACGCCCATTTCATGAGCAGGAAAATGAAAGGTATGCTGACTGATGTCTCTTTACCGATCAAATAGTTGCTGTTGCGGATGATTTTAAGAGCTAGATCACCACTCCATCAGTCAGAAGATGTGTTTTTGAACTTTGAATGCAAAATGTGTCAAAGTCTGAAAAATTTCCCACTTTTATACAGTTGACTGAAAGGTGTCTAGTGAAAGGATTATCTAAAGTCTTCCACTGAAAAAACAATAGTTGTAAATGAGGCTATGGTAGCCAGCCGTGACACTTGTTGTCAACGTTGGAAACATCAACATTGGAAACGTCAACATTGGAATTTGGCATTGAAAATGCACCAAGCTGATACACACTGTGCTAATACTTTCAAGCATCAATTGTCTATTGGAGCTATAGTTCACGTTTAAACATTTATCGATAACAAACTCCATTGCTGTCTTTGCTTGTAGGTCCAGGGCAAGACAAAGTCTCTCAAGACGACATTCTAAAGAAACTTGATGAGGCAAAATCTGAACAACCGGTCCGATCTGTTCAAGGAGGAGTCCTTGTGAATATTGAATCTAGTGATACTTATGGTAGGTAGTTGAGTACTTCCACTGCCCACACCATGCTTAGAAATTGTTGATGTTTCCAATATGTCTGATGTGACTGTGCTTGGATAATAATATCTTGGGACAATATTTCTGTGCTTAGTTGGATTCTTCCTGTTGTTGGAAGTTTGTTTGACCTTCTGTACTCAGAATGGATGAACCAATTAGGAATTATGAACTTTTCTGGCTATTTTTTGTTATTAATTTTGCTGATGGTAAGTCCAAAATTGATTATATCGGTCGAACAGATGTTTATGTTATAATGGTGTGTTTCACAATCTCACCCAAAATCAGACAACAGAACACAATGTCAGAGTTGCAGAAATGTGGCATCATGTGTAAGAAAACAAATGATTAGAGAAATACGTTTTAGGGCTAGACAGCATACTACGTGCATTTGCACAGAACATCCCATACAATTACAGCTACTACAGGAGCAATTGAATTGCTAAACATTTTCAACGTTTTGCCAGCAGTTAATACAGTGCCGATCAAGTTACAGGCTCATGAAGACTAGGTATATGCTTTTTTGGTTGTTAGATTCTGAAGCAATGAAAACACAGGCATTACTCAATGCTCAGAATGCCGTCATGCTGCAGGAAGCCAAGGTAAGTAATATCAATTAAGAAGTGTTCTCGTCTGTAATGACAGTACCTCATTGTATTACCTGTGGAGGACGAAAAGAAGAAGATAAACGCTTTTACATTCCACATAAGTATATATTTCATAGAGACGTTGCTGGTCCCACGACAGGGAGAGATGGCAGAGTTCCAAGGAGTACATATGGTCGTTGGTGCCAGAGCTCTATGTCGTGAGACACAGCGTAAATAGGATAACGGACAGAGTTGTTGAGACGACGAAGTACAGACGGCAAAGAGAATGATTACAGGATGACACAGCTACATATTCTTACAATCACGTGACTACACAATGACGACATTTAAGTTCACACAGACCGCGCGTCAACCACTACATACCAAAGTTGACAGATATCGTCATAGAAACAAGTATCGTCTGAAATGGGCGTATAAAAATAGTTTCATGGAAATGCAAGTTCTTTTTCTTCTTTACTGTTACAGACAAGCTCGTTTGACAGCAGTGTTGACCAAAAGAAATCTGTCTCTCAAGAATCATGTGAGTTGAAACATCTTTATTGCTTCTAGCGGATCTTGGTCACCGTTGGGACCTATGGAAAGTGGCCTTTATAGACAGCCGACCTTTCTGTCCAGGTTGATTTCTGTAGAAAGTGTCATTTTGGGGTTATGAAGAGTGGCCTTTATACGCAGGTGGCTGCTCTATTGAGGTGGCCACTAATACAGATTTGACTGAATCGATAGATAGGCATAAAAGTTAGATTATGCTGATGTCAAGAGTGTTGAAATTTCCTTTAAAGTTCACAAAACTGGAAATATTTGGACTGTATTCTCATCTTACTTTCTGTGTTGCTATTGGTTTACCTTAATAAAAATGTTTATAAACCATTTATTTCAGTTGACAGCAACTTCAGTTTGGCAAATCCATTAATGAACACCAAGGCTGAACTGCCACAGCCCAAAATATTTCGTGGCAAATTGAAGACATATCAACTGAAGGTGAGTGGGTCTTTCATTATCTGTGTTTTGTGTCATTGCGCTCAATCTGTCTGATTGTAAATTGAGCTGAGATTCATTTGTAATTCTGCAAAACTGTCTGTAACGGTCACCTCTGGGACCTAAGGAAAATGACCTTAGACATGTGGCCTTTCTGTCCAGGTTGATTTCTATATAAAGTATCATTTTGGAGTTATAAAGAGTGGCCTTTATACACAAATGGCTTCTCTATAGAGGTGGCCACTAATACAAGTTTGACTGTAATTCTGCAAAAAACTGTCTTGGAGCACTAATAGGTCTGGTGACAAGATTACTGTTGATCAAGTCGTGAAGTTCCATCCATTATGATTTTTGTGTCGAAATAGAATAATATGTAATTAATATACTTCATAATACAATAGACTAGCTTCTTTAACAGATGATTTTGCAGCCCTGAGAAACCTAATTTTTTTAGTGGAGATTGTGGAAATTGCTAGAAGATTGCTTTTCAGTCAATTTGTCTGTTTGTTTGCTTAAACCATCGCTTTAGCTGTTAGCCTTTTAGTTCTGGACGCGTCACACTGTGAGTCTTTGAGATCGCAAATGTTTGCTTTTTTGGGATGATGTCACGAATTCTGGACTCTGCTCCCGGTTTTTTGTTCTTGAACAGTCAACGGTCAACGTATGTCCATTCATTCATTCATTCATTCATTCATTCATTCAATATATTTAAGAAGGGTAAACCAGTAATGTAATGTTGTTGACTCATGGTAATGCGTTTCTATTTCCCTTTTAAAAGTCTGAGTTTGCATCTTTTTTTCTCAATAGGGTATGAACTGGCTTTCTAACCTATACAACCAGGTATGAATTTATGTCACAGCTACTATTTGTCAACCTTGCATGTTCTTGAGTTTCAAGCAGAACGTTATGTGTTCATTATTATCAATGATTTCCAGGGAATTAATGGGATTCTTGCCGATGAAATGGGCCTTGGAAAGACTGTGCAGAGCATTGCCTTCCTGGCTTGTCTTGCAGAGGTGCGTTGATCAACCAGGTCAGGTGCTACGTATGTAGCATATTTTGTTTTGTGGAGTCTTCTCCATTTAGAATCAGCGTGTTTTTCTTGTGTTGAAAATACACCCGAAAGGGGATATTCACCAAGTTTGACTGTTGCTTATCCATGCAGTGACTTCAGATAGACTCCTTGCTTAATTGCCTATTCAATTTTGTACTTTCTTGTAGAGGCACCTGCCTAGAGTGGTCATTGGATAATGTTATTTGATAATTTCTTTTAAGCCCATCTCCATAGAAGCCTATCTACACAGAGAATGCCAATTATACGCATATGGATTATTGAATTTATGCAAAATCTTAACATAGTAGCACTGCATTTTAATGTCATATATATGCAAAATCCGCTTCTATGTAAATATTTTGCTTGCAAAAGCATTGTGCATGTAAGTTCCAAGCGATTTGCGTTGTATATTGAAGTCACCAGTATGAAAGACCAATTGTCTTTGTTCCCAATCTAGTTGCAGTAGTTATCTGTATGGAGCAACTTTTTTATCTTGACATGAACTCTACGCGCACTCAGCACACCCAATTGTGTCTGAATGACGTAGTGTCTTGTGCTGTTGGTTTTCAATGTTGAGTAGTAATCATGATGTAAAGATGTGGGGTATATTTTGTTGAGCACACAAATTTGTTGCTGGCGTCATACTTGGCTGAAGTACAACAATCTCTGGTCATTGTTGCTTCTTGTTTGTTAGACACAAGACATCTGGGGACCTTTCCTTGTTGTCGCTCCTGCATCAACGTTGCATAACTGGCAGCAAGAAGTTTCACGCTTTGTTCCTGAATTTAAGGTGAAATGGAGCATATCTTTTTACGACTTTATATTTTTTCAGCTTTCTGTTTCATATGTACTGTGTCTGACGACTTGCGTAATACATGGAAATGGAATTACAACAACAGCCAAGACTCCAGTTTAGTGCAGGTAGACGGGTGTTTGCAGCATTCAATAACCTAAAACCCAATAAATTTATCCGACAGCAACTAATTGCAGCCTCGCATGAGAGACCAACGAGGAACAACGCTGCAGCCCCCCATGATTTGTCTTGTAAAGTCTGCAGTTTGGTAAAACTTGTGGTCAAGCATGAGTGTCCAAGCTATTCCGTTTTTGATCGCCAAGAAGAAGTCAGCTGGCTGCAATAAGGCACCTTTAAGCTGTGGGATCCTACTCTAACAAATACAGGAACCAGATCAAACATAATTATGTTATATTTAATACTGAGTATTTAATTTGTTCCTTCCTTTTATATTAATTTTATGCTTTTGTTTTCAGACTCCTTTTATTTCTCTTCAGTTTCTTTGCTTAAGTAACATCAGTGTATTTTTGATAGGTTTTGCCTTATTGGGGAAATCCAAGTGACAGAAAGAGTTTGAGAACATTCTGGAATCAGAAGCAGACCTACATCAACAGCCGCGAGAGTGCACCGTTCCATGTTCTCATCACCAGCTACCAACTGGTACAAAAAGATAAAATTTTAGGTCTTAAATGTGGTCTCTACAAATGCTATGCTTTCTCTGTGGGGCATTTTGCTTGCAGTTCTCTGTGACGATTTCTTCAACATTTGTGCTGTCATGTGGCATTGTACTTTATTATTTTGTTGATTGTATTAGTCAACAAAGTATTAACCTTGAAGCAAATGTTTCAATGTATGCATCTTTATTGTTGTTGTGATTTGATGAGTTTTCTTTTACAGGTCGTTCAGGATGTTCGTTACTTTCAGCGAATTAAGTGGCAGTATTTGGTCCTTGATGAGGCACAGGCAATCAAGAGTAGTGCCAGGTAAATTCAATCATGTAGGAGTTTTCCTTGTGATCTGCCGTGTGTAGTCATCTCCAGTAATGAACGGATTCTTCTGGCTCTTCAATAGTATGTAAGGAATGAGCTAATGAATAATTTTTTGTGCAAGTACCCTGATACAGTGTGACCTCATTAATGTCACTATGGTTTCCGGTCATAAATTGTAATAATTAGCGAATAGTGATATTATGCAGGTTAAAATAGTTGCTTCTGACAGAATTTGGTTCTTAAATTAACCCCTGTCCTGCTCGTAAAATTATTTAAATGCAGACTTAAAGTCGCTTCACCAATTGCTGATTGGTTGCTTGCTAAGGACTAACTATGTGATTGGTTATGTGTTGCTACTTTTAACTTGCTTTGTAAATGTGTATACACGTCAATAGCAGGACAAGAGTTAAAGTAATATTAAGTGGGTTGTGATATTGACCAAGGTGATGTTAATGGGGTTACACTGTAATGTCAATTGTAGTAGCTTGCTGTGTCATGTTGTGTTAAGTGTCTTTCTTCTCTTATCCGCATTGTATCAGCTGTCTCCTTGCTGCGTCTGCTTAATAAAACCTTGACTGCAACATACGTAGATGTTTTTGTATTTTTATTGCATAGCAAGTGTTTGTCAACCTAAAAAAGCAACTTTGTTCGAGTTACCCATATTTTTTATTAGTCACAGTTTTTGGACATTTCTACTGAGCCCATCATCAAATGCAGAAACTATTCATCATAGAACCAAATATTCAATGTCGCAAGGTTCTACACCAATTTCTATCGCAAATTCCAAAGCAACGAAGTTGTAACTAATCATGATAGACTCAAACCGTGTTTTTCTTATGCTTAGTGAGCTTCAATGGACTGGAAATTGCTGGCTTAGACAGTTTTATATGCTGTTAAGTTGAGTGAAACTTGCTTTCTTTGCTTTTCAGTGTCCGATGGAAGATTCTGTTGGGTTTCAACTGTCGAAATCGTCTCTTGTTGACTGGTACTCCAATCCAGAACACCATGGCTGAGGTCAGTGCTTTCGTTGCCAGTCACATAATATCATCATATCCATCGACTTTGCCAGAGAATTGTTCATATACTGTTTTGTCTATTTTGTTAACGTAGCTCTGGGCACTTCTCCACTTTATCATGCCAACACTGTTTGATAGCCACGAAGAATTCAACGAATGGTTCTCAAAAGACATTGAAAGCCATGCAGAAAACAAAACTAACCTTGACCGCAGTAAGTAATCGATGGCTTAACCTTTAAACGTAAACTCCGTGTCGTTTATTTGGCCAGAAACTCAAGCGTTTTTCAATGTTTTCTTTATTGATTATCATTGTTAATTCAGTCATTTCTCTTTCTACCAGTAAATTAATAAAAGATTGGTTAATGGGACTGTTTGTTGCACATCCATTCCGTTTCCTTCTGGTTGTGGCCAATTAATTGTGTTTTCTTTCGCCAACAGACCAGCTGTCAAGATTGCACATGATTTTGAAACCATTTATGTTGAGACGAGTCAAAAAGGACGTAGAAAATGAACTCTCAGAAAAGGTAAAATTTGCCATCTGATTTATGCATACATTTCAAGTCGATTATATGCAAAGCTATTTCGTAAACCAACTGTTTGTATATAAACGGATTTTCATATATTCGGCTGGGAAATACAATGTGTTACTGAATTGGAATTTCAAAAATATTACTACGCATGATTATTGCTTGTTTCTCATGTACATGTGACATTCACTGTAGTACCGGTATGTTTTGTTTTATGATTTAAACTCATCACCGTAGATAAGTACTTTGGCCTTGGTGCTTGGTTGGTGGGAGGGAGTTTATTGCGAATGCTAGAGCTGGTTGTTGCAAGCCAGTGCACTCCACCACCAAGCACCAGTCACACCGATAAGCAGTGGAGTATTAATATAACATACTATACATACCTCATGGGGATCTATAAGGAAAGGTGGGGGTGGGTGGGGATTCGCAAGCGTCCAAACTGTTCCTTGTACGGCGAGGCATAGCAGATAGCGGATAACAACAAAATAGCGATGTAGCAAGCAAGAAGCAAATAGCGACGTGGCAAGCAACTGGCAATAGCGAGATGACTTGCCAGCAATGCAATGACAAGGGACTATAATGCTGAGCACGCGACTGTTACCAGGCTCCTGCAAGGAGACTGGGCACGAGTCATGATATCAGGTAACTCAAGTGTGGCAACGAGGCTGACGGATCGAGTTTAACTTTGCCTAAATCTTATGTAGCCCCATTAAAAATTAAAAATTTGTTGCAAGTATATTTTTGAATCGCTTGCAAAGTATTTGCAAAATTGAGTGTTATGTTCTAATTGTTTGCCTGTAATTAAGTTAATAAGTTTCCATATGTTGATAATCAATAGCATTTAGCATTTTATTGACAGTGTTTTTGTTTTGATATCTTAATGAAGATTGAAATCAAAGTCGAGTGTGCCATGTCAACAAGACAGCGACTTCTTTATCAAGCAATAAAGAACAAGATTTCCATTGAGGATTTGCTGACATCATCTGTTGCTACATCGTCAAGTGCTTCTCAAACAACCTCCACTCTTATGAACCTTGTCATGCAATTCAGAAAGGTACGGCTATGTGTTGACATTCACATACTCAATCCAAGGTATCAACTATTGAATGTACAGCGAAATAAAGACAAGAATCATTCATATCGAGCATAACAAAGCATGCCTCTTTCAATCACACATCATGAAGCTTTACGTGGCTAACACCTGACAAGCATATGTTTAAAACGGGGCCAACATGAAGATGAGGATACTGCGTATTACTACAACTACTCACACTTGACATTAGAGCCGAGCTACAGATATTTTTCTGTCAAGTTGTCACACATATTATTTAGGGCTAGTCCAATTCATCGATTAATCAATTGTTCTTCCAACAACCGGCAATTGTGATACAGTGAAACCTGTCTGTAGCGGTCACCTTTGGGACCTGAGGAAAATGACCTCTATAGACAGGTGGCCATTCTGTCCAGGTTGATTTCTATAGAAAGTGTCATTTTGGGGTTATGAAGAATGGCCTTCATACACATATGACTGCTCTATAGAGGTGACCACTAATACAGGTTTGACTGTAAAGTCACATTTCTACAACTTTCTGTAACATGTTATAAATTTGTATGATTGATTGTTGTTGTGTTTGTTGTGTAATGATTAGGTTTGCAATCATCCAGAGTTATTTGAACGAAGAGACGTGAAGTCTCCAGTCTACCTGGAAGTCCCAGAACTACACATTCCAAAGCTTGTTTACGATGAAGGTGTGTTATGTAGTGCTGCTTTGCCACTCAACTTTCCTTGCAAGATTGCATGACAAGATAGTCTGACTCAGGCACTACCATATGATTATCGCATATGACACAACTTATTAACCCTTGTCCTGCTTACAAAGCTAGTTAAATGAAGACTTGAAATCGCTTTATAGATTGCTCATTGGCTGATTGCTAGGGACTAGCTTTCTGATTGGTTATATGGTGCTACTTTTGACTTGCATCAAAAACGTATATATACGTCAATAGCAGGACAAGAGTTAAAATTAGCAGTCTTTGGTGTGTGGCACGAATATACTGATCTGTAGCTTAGCATCGATATCGTTGTAACCATATTGAGATTCTGACTGTTTAAATTAGTATTCCATTCTTTATTGCTGTTCTCATGCTAACAAGAACAAGTTCTCTTTGTGTTTGTCTCTAGTCTTGAATCAAAAAGGTAATTATTAAAATGATGATACAGCACCACAGACCTGTTGCTCGCTTCAACCGAGAGTCTCCTTCTGAAAAATTATAATTTTTGCAATTTTCTCCAAACAGTTTTTTCTATGGGGATTTAGAGCTAGTTTGTGAGAACACATAGCTATGTTGAAGGCCAGTTTTGACCAGATTGCCTACCTGTGCTATTATAACTATGCAGTCGAACCCGGTTAAAGTCCTCTTTGTGATGCAGCAAAGATGCGGGATATTAAATGAGTTGGGACATTAAGCAAAGCAAATTAGCAAAGACAATATGACAGATGGCATCCAATCAATGGGGACATTAAGCAGCACTGGGACATTATCCAAGGGATAATAGCCAAGATTGATTGTGCAATATTGGTTGTCCATCCTGAAAGCCTTGAGTTTATTGCATTGTAGCTGCTAGTTCTTTCTTTGTTTGACTGTTGATATCATTTATCCTTCAGTAATGAACTTGCAACAACTCAACAACGGCAAAAACAGGTAAATTTGACTTCCTATCAACATGATACTCACATCGACGATTTCACCTGATGCAGTTTATTTTGTGCAGTGCCGTCTTTGAAGTACAGTCAAACCTGCATCAGCAGCCACCTCTGTAGAGCAACCACCTGTATATAAAGGCCACTCTTCATAACCCCAAAATGACACTTTCTATAGAAATCAACCTGGACAGAAAGGCCACCTGCCTATAAAGGTCATTTTTCTCAGATCCCAAAGTTGACCGTTATAGACAGGTTTCACTGTATATGATTAATGCTAATGATTGGTTGTGCATGCGTACTGCTGGTGCACGTCTTCCAAAGGTATTTGATAAGTAGGCCTAAACTGGGAACTTGTCCTGTCATGTAAATGCACGATAATAAACAAGGCAAAATAAACTTGATGTATTACCCCGCTAGTCTAATGACTTGTGTCCCTGTTTCTTTCAAAGTCTAATCTAATCAGTAGTATTGTGATTCTTGTTTCCTCCATGGTCAGTGTTTCAATAGCACTCAAGAGTCAGAGAAGAGACAGATTTATGTTTGTGTCTTACTCAATCAATCAAGTTACTGACAATCATCCTCATGCGAAAGAGGCTTTTATAGTAAGGTGGGGGATGTGAGAACGAGGCTGTTCTACACGGCCACAACAGTAGCGAGCCCAGAAAACATGCAATCTTTGGTGGGTACCTGGTCCATTTTGTTTGCCTAGGGAGACGAACAACGCCATGTCATTAGGGAGCAGTGCAAAGTGACTATTCAGTGTTGGATACAATAGGTTGCATCATGGGATTTTTACTGAATTCATGGAATCTTCTAGAAAGCCCATACGCGCCCTTACTAACCCATATAAGTTGCGTGTTCTTTCACATAACGTTATTTGATGCTTCATACCTTGCGGTGTGAGGTCCTTTTTTTATTGTGAGTGTTCCTTTTGATTTATTAGATTGATCGACTTGGATTTGAACATTTGGAGACCTCATCACATCCAGCAGTCACTTTTCAATGAAGGTACAGTGAAACCTGTCTATAATGGTCACCTTTGGGACCCGAGGAATATGACCTTAAAAGGCAGGTGGCCTTCGGTCCAGGTTGATTTCTATAGAAAGTGTCATTTCGGGGTTATGAAGAGTGGCCTTTCTACACAGATGGCTGCTCTATAGAGGTGACCGCTAGTACAGGTTTGACTGTATATACAAATTCGCTGCATCAGATATACCGTTCTCAGAGAGGGTAGTACTATTATTTTGTGTATGTATATGATAAATGGATATCATATAATCATAATGCTGTAAAGTGTGTATGTTGAGCCGTTGATCAAAGAACAAGTGAATATAAGATGGAACTGAATATATAATTGTGACAGATACAACGGAGGGTAACCAGCCCGTCCGAAGGCTCGAGGGTGCAGATTGCAGGAGAGTGACGTTACAAAATACAAGACATTTATAGCCACCGACAGAGGGCACCGAAAGCTGATGCTGTCCAACTTGCTTGGATTGAGCAACTGCAAACCGTAACATGAGTAGATCTTATTCACGAACGGAGTAATGTGCCATTAAGCTACAAGAACAGACCAAGAATTGATTCCAGCATATTTCGTTCAATATTCAACAATTTCCTTTGGCCATGGTTTTATTGCAGTGTCCAAGCACACTCCAGACTGCTTTTTTAATCCCAGAAATCTTTTATTGAGTGATAGAGCAGCAAAGTGTTCATGTATATGGAATCCGATAGTCAAACAAGGTCTACAAATACAAGGAGGGCACAGTGAAGGTCTTTTTGTTCCATTCAAGATTCATCCGTAACAGGCTCCTGTTGTGCTTTCTTTGTCAAAGAAAACAAATAAACTTAAGGGACGGTAAGAAAGAAGAACGAACCAAACCCTGCCCAAACCAACGGCATTTTACGCCATGACAATAGCACGTCAGCATTCTTATCAATATGTTGCATTTTGGCTTAACAAAACAAACACTTGTTATTGTATTCCTGAAGAGCAGTATAGGTCTATTAGACGTTTATGCTACAAAAAAAGAACACAGCTAAACCAAAATCCCCTTGCACTGCATAGACTCCCAGTTGACCATGGTCACCCTAAGTCAAAGATCCTGGAGTCCTCATGTCTTTTGTTTACAACTACGGTGTTTTTTAATGTTTTTAATGCAAGATTGCTTCGCATGTGTCCTGCATGAGATTTCCTTGCTTTCTTTCAGCTGGCTTCAATCTTGAAAGTTGTTTTTCATTCTCACGCTTCTGCAACCTATCCGCTGGAGAGCTCTTTGAATTATTTCGTTGTGTGATCCGCCGGTAAGGCATTATGTTCCGCTTGCATACCATGATTTGACCTTTGTGCAATGCTAATGACGTATCACATTACGTCAACAGTCTTCTTTACCACTCAACTGCGCAAGAAGAGGCAAGGAAGCAGCATCATGTCCAAAGGCAGCGTGTCCTCATTAGCGAAGTTGACAATGATTCTCCAACAACGTAAGCCCATTAGTAGTTTCAATCTTAATCTTATTGTCTTGTTGTTGAGTGTGACTGTTGGGAAAATGTCGCTCTCCAGCAACACCTACATTATTGCCATTCCCGTACCGTAATAGGCGATGCAGTTGCCAATCTATGAAGGAATATTAACGTATTTGAGAGGGCCAGTGCGAGAATTTCTCCAGTGTGAAGACGTGAATCATGGTTCGCAAGAACTGTAGTTTGGCCCCAGCTAATTCACAAGAGCATTAAATTGTTTTAATGTGAGACATTTTATGTGGCGACTACTATTTCCAAGTACTGCTACCTTAAGCCATCACCACGCTGCCACAGAACATACAGCAAGCTTAAAATAGGATGTTTTAAGCTGGCCACACTTGCTGGTAACACTTTTGCCTATGGTATTCCAGAGGAATCAAGCAAGCACCATGATAGTTGAGTCTATTGAGAAGTTGCAGTGATATTTAGGATAACTATGATTCTAAAATGACAATCTATTGTCAGTTCATCTACTGCCTCCTAGAACAAATTATTGCACTGCCGAACCTGTATTAGTGGCCACTTCTATAGAGCAGCCACCTGTGTATAAAGGCCACTCTTCATAACCCCAAAAATGACACTTTCTATAGAAATCAACCTAGACAGAAAGGCCACCTGTCTATAAAGATCATTTTTATCAGGTCCCAGAGGCAACCGTTACATACAGGTTTCACTGTAGTACAGTCTGTACTACATTGTCTGTATTATATTGTCTACATTGTCAGTACTGTCTGTATTATAGACAGGTTTCACTGTAGTTGGTCATGGTTTAGTGCTGGTTGAAGGCTTTCAAGATGTTCATCATATCGACTTGTTATTTCTTGTTCTGCAGCAATGACTTCCTTGGTCGTCGCGATTTCTTGATTTTGCCCGAATGCAAAACATCTGCAGCAGAGAGAGGAAATGACAGTGCATTGGATGACCTCATTTTCATGCGACGGGATTCTCAATTCTGCGCTCATTTGCGGGTTGCCACCGTCAACTCCTCATTGCCAAAGAGCGAATTTGTGGCTGATGAAATTTCGGAATTAAATCGACAAATGGACGAGAGTCCTGAATCTATTAGGTGAGCCATTTTCCGCTATGAGATAATTGATATTCTCTGTGGGTGACATATGGCTTTATCCTTCAAGGATCTGACTTAAGCATGTCCTAAACTCACTGCATAGTACTTTATTCAAGCTATCTTCATCAGATTTTACTACATTTTCGTGTTTTTAAAATGTGGTATTGTAACAGTCTTGAATGTTAGCTGTAGTTTTTCGCAGTATGCTGTACGCTGTAGCTCTGCATTGATCTCCTTTTCATTATGTACAGGGATGGTGCTTGGTTTCCTTCTCCTGGGCTGAAGATGCATCGCTGTCAGCCGTTTTCATACCCGTCCTTTCTTACTTGGAAATGTGACAAGGTATTTCCATCGTGTTTGGTTGTTGGAAGTTCAAAGGGAACTCCATAATTAGCAATGGAGGCTAGTGCAATGTTTATTTCGTCCCTGCCAAGGGAGGCATCAGAGAGCTTTCTCGTGTGCAAGCTTGTCAAGCATTATGCTTGAAATCAACTTACTTTTTTGTTATTGCACATTCTGGTGCTGTATCAGACAGTTACAGTGAAACCTGTCTATAATGGTCACCTTTGGGACCTGAGAAAAATGACCTTTATAGACAGGTGGCCTTTCTATGCAGGTTGATTTCTATAAAAGTGTCATGTTGGGGTTATGAAGAATGGCCTTTATACACAGGTGGCTGATCTATAGAGGTGGCCACTAGGTTTGACTGTATTCTCAAATGGCAAATGCGTTGTACGGATTGAGTGAATGCCACTTGTGATGCAGTGTTTCAGTAGATAAAAGGGTTGGCATTCAGTTGGTTTCTTGAGAATAATATCTTATTATCTGAAGTATTGCATAAAGTAAGTGATTTTAAATTTGAACATCGCTTGTGCACCATGAAACATAACTTGGCTGTTTGTTAAAAAGCTCTTTTGATTTTTACATGAACGCTACGATTGTAGATAAAAATGGCAGGAAATCTCATTTGGAGACACAATTTCAGCAATACTGTGAACGTTGCTGATGTATGTTGAGTTTTTCAAAGAAATTTTGCATTCTTTGCGTTAAATGTACACATTGATATGATCAAGATTTGGTTTATAGGCGACTGCTATTACTACCCCTTGTTTTATGGTTTTAGTAGACAGTCACGATGTTAGTTACGTTACTCTTGATTTCTTCGCTTTAGGTCAGGGCTCCTGTGCATCGTTTATTCTGCAGCAGTCGCGATGCTGCCTACAAAGTAAACGTGCTGCGTCATGGCTCAGACTCGCTTAAATCAGTTTGCCTGCATGGGATGCCAGCATTGTGTGCTCCCTCTCGATCCACGGCCCTTACTCCACTGAGATTGCCGCCTGTGGCTGGTCTCGATGCATTGTTGCCGATGGAAGGATGGTCTCCGCTACAAATTCCCGGTGTGTTGATTGTTGAGATACGCCAGTCATCTTTGCATGATTATGAACTAGTTTCATTGTCCATCTTATAATGTGATGTTCTCTGTTTGATTTCAGTCAAACATTAACAATTAAAAATATCATTATCGTCACATGTAATAATTACTACATAACAAGTTTTCCTCTCTGATAATGCAAAGTTACATTTGTTTACTGCCACAAAGTAGTTTTAGCCACCATTTGTAATTGATCATTGGGTGTGCTTCACTTGCTTTCAGATCGAGGACTTCTCATCACTGACAGTGGAAAATTGAAGATTCTAGATTCATTGTTGACTGAAATGAAACGCGAAGGACACCGTGTTCTGATTTACTCGCAGATGACGCGCATGATTGATCTGCTGGAGGTAATCTTTCAATGTTTGATGTTCAGTCGAATCCACCTTTGCACTTTCAAAGGGAAGTTGTAATTTTACCGTATTAAGTGAATACTTGATGCGGCAGCAGATGCAGTTTTAAAGAAATTTAGTTTTTATGAAAGTTGATTAACAACATCCAATTGACCAAGTGCTGTCCCAATGCATTGTAGGAGTCAAGCTAGTTGACCTCTGGTGCCACATATGATGACCCCAGTTAAACTCATCAGCCCAAGATGATGAGCGTGGCGTTGGTGCTTGGTCGGTGGGAGGTATGCGGCATGCGTTGTGCGCTGCTAGCATGGAAACCCTGTCACCACCAACCCATCCCCAAGCACTGTCACACTTATAAGCGGTGGAGATATTACTACTAAACTACAGTTGATATGTGGGGTGGGTGGGAGGAAGTTTGCGCCTTCGTGATTGATACGGTAGCACAGACATCGTGCTCGTGCTTGTCTTCCTCCTATTATTGCTGCTTGTCGATGGCATAACAAGCGAACTCCTTTCAAGCGTAGATGTCAGCGAGGAATGGGAAGTGCTGCTATGAGGCAGCAGCATGACTGACACGCCGTAAGACCGCTGACATGGTTGACCGCTGGTTGACAATACATTACAGGAGACTGGTAGCAAATACGATCGCACGACACCTGGCTTGAGTTTAACTTCGCCGAAATATTATTTAGCTATATAAAATGACTTTGCTTGAAGTGCATTTAACAACAGTGAAATAGTGGTTACCTTTGGAACCTGAGGAAAATGACCTTTATAGACAGGTGGCCTTTCTGTCCAGGTTGATTTCTATAGAAAGTGTCATTTTTGGGTTATGAAGAGTGGCCTTTATACACAGGTGGTTGCTCTATAGAGGTGGCCGCTAGTACAGGTTTGACTGTTTACTCTTTTCTATGATGGTTCGACTTGAAGGATTTTTCCATGTATAGCAATATGCTCCATTTCAGCTCAAACCGCGCAACTGTAGTGGATTGAATCCCAAATTGCATCATTGCTGCACTAGGCCAATTGACTAATCTTTTGCTGTGCTTAAATTGATGAACTACCAAGATCAATTTGGTGTCATAACACACTCGTTTTTTTTTTAATTCAGGAATTCATGGCATATCGCAATCACAAGTACATGCGACTCGATGGCTCATCAAAAATCTCAGATCGAAGGGACATGGTGGCTGATTTCCAGACTAAGTAAGTCTATGAAATTCAATTTCAATTCTCATAGGTATATTATATCGAACGTGTCAGCTGTTCTTGATTCTTATCTGATGTCAAGCAGGAGATTGTACCTAACGAGGGACAAGCATAATGAACTACCGTTTTTGCGTAAAAGTAGAATTTTTACGTTGTTGCTCTGTTAAATGGCCTGAACTGTTGCCTCATTTATGAAGTCTGGCATTAATTATTCTATGGAAATTCAGTCGCTTTACACTTTTTATTTTTAATTTCCTTTCTTCTCTTTCTTGCAGAGCGGACATCTTTGTCTTTCTCCTGAGTACAAGGGCAGGTGGCCTGGGTATCAATTTGACTGCTGCAGACACGGTAAGTTCTACAGTGAAGTCTGTCTGTAATGGTCACCTTTGGGACCCGAGGAAAATGACCTTTAAAGACAGGTGGCCTTTCTGCCCAAGTTGATTGCTATAGAAAGTGCCATTTGGGGGTTACGAAGAGTGGCCTTTATATACAGGTAGCTGCTCTATAGAGGTGGCCGCTAATACAGGTTTGACTGTATATAGCTTCCTCAGTTTTCTTATTGACCATGCCAGCTGACTGCAGTCTTGTTTGAAGAGAAACTTCGGAAAGTTTGAAGTGATGCTTCAAATGCACAATGATAGATAGATAGATAGATAGATCGATAGATAGAGTTTTATTTCTGACATATAAAGAAATTAATACACAGCGAATAAGACTATTACAGGTAGCAAATTTACAATATGTAAGCACATGGTCAACTTGGCATTTTTTTCTTGATGTCAATGATTTGCTGTAAGTAGCATACAATTACTCCGTACAATTTTCTTTAGCGCGAAATGTCGTCTGTCTCATTGTTCTCACTCTATTTATCCATGTTGATTTACAGGTGATCTTCTACGACAGCGACTGGAATCCCACTGTCGACCAGCAGGTCAGTAGAATCTAGTTTTACGAAATACATCAATCGATTAATGAATGATCCACGCGCTATCATCATGATCATGATCATCATCATCATCATCATCATCATCATGCCTATAAGGCTATTTTCAGGGCTTCTGATATTTATACAGCTTAAGCCTAAAACTGGTGACAAAGTGGCAGCCTCAAAACTGAGGATATTATCAAAGCAAAAATCTTGAATGATCAAACTGTTGATAGCAATAGATATTCCTTTTTTAGGCACTCACCAGCAAGATTATCTCTTTTGTTAGCGTTGATGTTACTGATGTTTCATATGCCTTATAGAAACTCCCAGCAAACGTATGCCTTTTACTTGCTTCGACACGCTAGAAATAATAGCTAATTTCAACTGAGCAAATACTCTGTCATGGTGCAATTGGTGCATTATTACCTGTATTTGCTTAGATTTTCCTCTCCATGACATTTTAACAAACGTGTGGTCATTGGCAGGACTGTTCACTTTTGGTTGTAGGCCATGGACCGCGCCCATCGTCTCGGTCAGACGAAACAAGTGACCGTTTATCGTCTTGTCACAAAGGGATCGATTGAAGAACGGATTCTTCAAAGAGCCAAAGAGAAGAGTGAGGTCAGGACAGTGCAATGGAGATTAAATGAAAGGCAGGAGTATCCCGCCTGGTGTTTGCTGTTGTTTACTTCCACACAGCGACCACCTTTCTTGTGCGACCACTTCGTTTACTTTCCAATTCTCAGATTTTGGATGTAGACTTTGTCTTTGTGTCTTCAAAACAGTGAACTTGTTCCCTCCTGGTAATTGTTGTAGCATTGGATTGTGTTTTGACCTTGTAGGGAAGCCAATTATATCTTCATTCAAGCAAATGCCTTTCTGCTCTGATTAATTACAAAAGACGATCAAGATGCGATCCCACGATTTATCACATGTCTACTTTCCGTGCTTGTGTTTCAGATTCAAAAGATCGTCATCTCTGGCGGGCAATTCAAGCCAGACGCGTTGAAACCGAAAGAAGTGGTGTCACTGTTGCTAGACGATGACGAAATGGAGGCGAAATGTAAGAACGAGGCTAAGAAATATATTTACAGTATTACTTAAAATGCTTAACTAGGCATCCAAGAGACATCGTAATTTTATTGGATTGTCAATAGACCTTGAGCTAAGTGTCGCCTATTGATGGGAGTCAGTTTCTTAAAAAATTAGGGGTCGTGTGAGACATGTTTGGCCATAATTTGTATTTCAAAGTCGGAGCCAGGTGACAGAACATTGTTTTGGAGCAACTGACTTGTCTGCAACGGCCATCTCACGGGAAAACAAATTGACCTCTGATGTAGTGGCCTTTAGACACAGGTTGGTTTCCACTGGAATGTTAATGTAACTGTTTTATCGGTTGGCAGTTCACCAGAAGCAAGCCGAATGCACGACGCCAAACGAAACGGCAAAGAGGCCTGGACGAAAGCGCAAGAAGCAGTCACTGGCCTCAGAGAACAGCTCAATGGTTAGTCGTGCGATGGGATAGATCATCGTCGTTCGTTAGAAGAATCGTCATGCACTTTACGCGGCCAATATTTGATAATCATCTTGCTTCTGTTTATCACAGCAGGATGGGTCGTTGAAGAAGAAGGCAAAGGCAGCCTTTCCTGGCGACACGAATTCTGTGGATTTTAACAGCGAAGACCAATCCATTTCCAACAGCGAGATCATCAGTTTATCCAACGATCAAACCGACTTGGATGTCTCGATCGCCGACGAATTGAGCGTTGACAGCAACGATGCAGGTTAGTGTTCAGTATAGTGTTCGTTAATGTTCATTCGTGGTTCATTAGCATTTATTCGTGTTTGTTAGTGTTCAGTAAGTTTTCGTTACTGTTTATTAGAATTTATTAGTATTTGTTAATTTTCATTACTGTTCGTTAGTGTTTATCACCAACACAATTATATACACCGTCGAATTACTGTGCATAATTAAATGGAAGGTTAAATGGATATTTTGTTCAAGGGAATAGCTTTTCAAAAATCAAATGATTTTGTTGGTCAGAAATGTTTCGTGATAAGTAGTGGATAACTGGATATATCGTAAGTAAATAAATCGCAAAAGCGGATGCATAATTATATCAAGTTATATTATGACCCTTTCAGCAAGACATCAATTCTACAGTTTCTTGTGCCGATTGCGATCCTGATGGTTTCACTTTTGCTTATTGCATCATCATTATATTGCAGTTGTTGTATAGCTTGTAGCTCCTTACAAAACCTGTTTTAAGCGACCACCTGTATTAAGAGGCCTGTTTCAATAGTTTCCTGTTGTAATGTAAGACGTTAAGACTTGACATTTAGCTATGAGTATGACAAGCTATGAAAGCTATTGTAAGTAGCATGACGGTGCTGAGTTGTCCATCGCTGATACCTGCGCATTGTTGTTTGTGTGCTGTGTGCTCACTTTAGCAGTAACTGAGTCAAGAATGAACTCTTTATTTGTTTCTGTCAAGGCTTGCTGCTCATCAACGAAGACTCCAATCTGTCTGTGTCGACTGGGTTCGACTCACGCCCATCCTCTACGTTGCCATGGCAGTCTGATCCACCTTCGCCTCTTAGTACCTCGATGCCTGCAAAACGTGGTAGGGGTCGAGGACGAGGCCGTGGAATTGGTCGGCCTCGTGGCTCAAAATCAAACACAAGCACGCGCGGGAAAAGCGGGAAATCTCGAGGTGGTTCATTGGCCGCCGCGGCCGCAGCTGCTGCCGCTGCTGCTGGTGCTGCTGCCGCATCTGCCGCTGCTTACGCTGCACATGGCTTTGCATTCAAGGCATCAGGAGGCAGCAGCAAGAGTCAGGATGCACCTCAGAATAAATAACATATACATCGTCATTAGCAAAGTAGTGGTACATTAAATTGGCGCTTGTTTTTAATGGAGGTTTGACTGTAAAATTTATCAGATGAAATAGAAGGATGATTTCAGAAGACGAGTTGTGATTTTGTTACCTTCCTTGCAGAATAACATCCTGCTTATCATTTGAGTGAATTGCGTCTTTGACAATCCAAGAATGTTGTGCCTACATTCGCGAGTGTTTCACATAACCATGTATCTTGGTGTGAATCATATTGAACAGAGAAGTTGAGTCAGTGTAGATGTCAGTGGCGATGGTAACGCAGAGCACTGTGGTTGCTGCTACGATTATTGTTTGGCGTCGAGGCGTGATTTTAAGACACCGTCTACAGTCAAACCTACATTAGCGGCCACTTCTATATAGCAACCACATAATTATGTATAAAGGCCACTCTTTCATAACCCCAAAATGACACTTTCCATAGAAATCAACCTGGAGAGAAAGGCTACGTGTCTATAAAGGTCATTTTCCTCAGGTCCCAAAGGTGGCCATTAGAGACAGGTCTCACTGTAGATGGAAAGAAACTTGGAACTCACCAGCGCTGTAGTTAAGTTTAGGATGAGATATAAAACCGATCGACCATGCAAATAGAATTTAATTACTTATACTGTCGTCCAGTCGTTGACATGATCGCTTGCGTATGATCATGAGGGTACACTGTAGTCAAATTTAAAATCATCCTTTGAAGGTAAAACATCGTGATAAAGGACTGGGTCTAGGACGCGAGGCATCTTGTCTTCAAAAATGACACCCGTGTCGAGAAAGAGATGCGACAGAAAACAGATTTATTAATATCGATTTTGTCAGTAAACATTTTCCTTTCGTTTGATTTTACAACGAGCAACACGCATGGAACAACGACATTCACTACTCTGTGCACCAATAATTGCACTCATCTGTCCTTTTTAAAAAGAGAGCGTAAAACTATATTTATTTTGCCATCCTTATTTCTAAAGATACTTCCGTGCCCATGAGAATTGGTCGCCTGTGTATATAGACCGGTCCTCTGTTGTGGTCGTCCCCGACAGTGGCCGTTATATACAGGTTTGATTCACGAAGAAGCACAGGCCTCTTTTTGGGACATAATCTTGCCTCATCCTGGCATTGCAACATGGGGCATCGAATCGCTCGCACAAGCCACAAACACAACGACACTTTACGACAGTGCTTCTTCAGGAGTTTCAAAAACACAGTCATGTCTACGACTGTAACAACATGTCGCTGTCACCTTAGAGATATCGTTACTAGATGCAATAGAGGAGTTCTAAAAAGAAAGCAAGGGAGATGGTCTACCATTTCGTGCGTTCAACTGGTAAATTTGTCTTCGTCAAGTTCAGCACCCATCGCAGCCGGCGTGAACCCTTCTGAGATTAAAGATAACGAAAGCAGTAAGCATGTCAATGAACGGTTAAAGAAAAGGATAAGAAAGCCGACAACTACATTCACTTCACAGAAGGTAGGTTCATGGTCTCATGAATGTGTCTAACTGTCTACAAATGATATGGTTCTCCACTGAGTGCAATTCGTGAAAAAATGCAATCTTATCCTAGAACCTATGCAAACACTGGCTCTGTTTATGACCCTCTCTGCTCACTATAAAGTCGGTAATGTGTACAGTTGACTGAAGTAAACACAGTTACAAATTAAGGGTCCTAATTTCTATCACAAATGAGTGGAATCAAGCCAAAATTACTACATGACGTAATGTTACTGCAAACCAACTTGACGTCATGTTATTACAAATCAACTTGTTCATTCCGTAATTGATACAAGCTCCAAGCCGGCAGATACTGAGATAGACATTTTAAACTGAAATGGAAACAATGAATTTCCTGACAATATACTAAATTTTCGTAAGTGCAGTGATATTTTGTCCAATTTTTCTGCCAAGAATCACATTCAATTTGGCCTAAGTTTCTGACGTTTAGTGTTCTTTTCAATTTTGAACAGAAAGACGTATTTATTGCTCTTCATGGTCGATAGATTCTGAGTCTCAATGTTTTCTACTCTGTTCTTAATTTTTGAGCCACTTCTTCATCAGTGTTCTTAGGCTCCTTTACATGTTTTTTTTTAATAAGAAGTGATGCAACATTAAAATTTTGATGAGCTACCCACATTTTCAATTAACTTCATAGAAATTGCAAGGTCAAAGACATAGAGCTTGAGGACAGTAAGATATAATCGAGACGACATGTTGTTGATCCCACGAAAGAGAAAGATGGCAAAGTCCCATGCAAGAAGTATAATCGGTATTTGGTCGTTAGAGCCAAAGTTCTATGTAATGAGACACAGTGTAGATAACAAGACAGACAGAGTTGTTGACAGAACGAATTTTCATTACGAGATGGCGCAGCAATATATAGTCTTACTATATCGTGACAATACCATAGCGACATTCTGTTGACACTACGACCATGTGTCAGCGTCTCAACCATTACAGGATTATGACATGTAAATATATGATGCCATCAGTATGACTTTATTCTGAAAATCCATTAAGTTACAAGTAACTTTTTTCATGGAGCAGAATAAAAATATCAAAATAAATATCAGTATCAAAATAAACTGTGTTATATAACCAGATCTTGTTGTTTTGTCTTTAACTGGTTGTCACTGAAGAAGAGCAACCCGGGCAGAGTAGGGTAATTAATCCTTCCTCGTTGCAGACAGGGCCTTAAAAATATAATTGCCAATCCATCGTTATTGTACACATTGGTGTGTATCAAATATTATATTGCCTGCATCCTAACAATTACTACAGTGAAACCTGTCTATAATGGTCACCTTTAGGACCTGAGAAAAATGACCTTTATAGACAGGTGGCCTTTCTGTCTAGGTTGGTTTCTATAGAAAGTGTCATTTTGGGGTTATGAAGAGTGGCCTTTAGACACAATTGGCTGCTCTATAGAGGTGACCGCTAATACAGGTTTGACTGTACTCAGGTCGAGGGGGGGGAGGGGAGGGGTAGATAAGGTGGTAATACCGACTACTACCAACAACGCCTTCACTACATCCCGACCTACTTTAAATACCCCTTACCTATATAGTCAGTTACGAACATCATTTACATGATTTGTTCTATTTTGCAGCTTAGTGAAAGAGCTAAAGAAAGAGCTGTACCGTCATCAAAGCTTTCTCGGATCATCAATTATGGAGGTTGGTTGTTTATAGCTCGTTAGTCATTAATTGAGTTTTGACAGATCTTGGCAAATAGACCATTTTCACAAGCTACCATTTTGGAAAAAGCAAGTGCATTATGGGGAAGGTTGATGTCTCTGATTTCGGAATACGGAGAAAGTTGGATTTGATACTGATGCAGATTTCTTCAAGCTGCGCTACTTTGCTCAAACATATGATTTTCGTTAAGATTCTGGGTCAGAAAACCAGTTTCTTCACTGCTTCAGGCACTCAACTTGCCCCATAATGCACTGGTTTTACCCATAATGGTAGCTCGTGAAAAAGGTCTATTGTTCTGTTGTTTTGTTACCTTGTTTATTATGCTGTTTGATTAGCAAAGAAATATGTGACGTTCAATAAATAACCACGGAATGTAATAATTTCCAGGTTTAGCAGCTGGCCTTGGCATTGGTACATTAACAGACTCGTTGATGAAGCAAGTGGGATTTGCACAGAAAGGTAAAGATGACCTGAATCCCTGTCGGCTTTGGATCTGAATTTTTGTTTGTTTTGTTAGACAATGAAGTTCAGCATCAATTCAAAGACAGGTTTACGTTTTTGACTTACAGTAACTATGGTAACCCGTGGGTCTATGCGGTTTGAGCCTTTGAGGTGGTTTTTGTTTTCATGTAGTGTAAAGTTCCGGAAGACCCATACTGCTCTTCTGGAAGACAATAGCAAGCTTTTATTGCCAAAATCATTGACGCAATATATGCGGATAAGGCAGCCGACTTGCCATTTGCTTTAATACTAGAACAGACTTTGCAGGATTTTTTTTAAAAACTCCAAGAGCAACGTTTGAAAGTATAAAACATGCAACCAAATCTGCATTGAAATCATTTCAAAACTAATGGTACTTTAACATCTATAATGCCATAATGTTGTCTCGGTATGTCAGTGTGTGTGATTTACAAGACATATCTTTTGCGACACAGCTCGTGTGTTGCTTTACTTAGCTGAAGCTCGTTTTACATCAATTTACTGATTAGCATTTATGTAGCCAGTTAACCCCTGGATATGGCCAGATTTGTTGTGTAAGCAATAAGCATCCAGTATTCTAGATAACCAATCAAGAATAAAAATTATGCATGCATCCCTTGAGTTAAGTTTTGTTATTTGCTGTTTTAACTATTTTCTGTTCTTGTCATTGTCGTTTTATTAACCCTTGTCATGCCATCAACGTGTATACACGTTTTCAAAGCAAGTCAAAAGTAGCAACATATAACAAAACAGATAGCTACTCTCTAGAGATCAATCAATCAACAATCGATGAAGCGACTTCAAGTCTTCATTTAACTAGTTTTATGAGCAGGACAAGAGTTAATAAGCATAACTTATTAAATTTGAGAGAAATGTTGCGCCCTTGTAAACTGCATGGAAACGTTATCTTTCACTTTGAAGTGTCGTTATTGTTTGAAATTGTAATGACGTTATTATTGTGATGGTTCAATCGGAAGTGTCACTGTATGTAAACAGTTGTTAGTTCCGGTAAAGTAAGGTTTTATGTGGTGTGATGTGTTATTTTGTAAAATGAGTTATCGTGAGATTCGCTCTGAGCATGGCGTGTTGATTCCTTGTGTCGGTAGCTATCGATCTCTCCATTACACGAAATCAGTTTTCCAACAGTTATCTCCGTTCCTGCCTCCGTATAATTATCGCTTAGAGTGCTCTTCACTTATTGTCTTGATTCAGATGTGCTTTTATCTTTTTTTTGTCAGAGGACGAATCTGATGCGCTCCTTTCCAACAGCTCAATAATAACAAAAGCCAACGCGGAAAGAATCGTTAATACGCTGTGCAGGGTTCGCGGGGCAGCACTCAAGCTTGGACAGATGTTAAGCATTCAAGGTTAGGTTTGTGCTTGAACACATCACAGTACATTTCAACATGTTGTAAGTACTACCTGTGTTAGATGACCACATTTGATGTGTCCGTAGACTGGCTGACGTATGTATATTGTTATAAATGTAAATGTATCTATTGTAACTCACCAATAGGGCCACCATGTTGTGCTGTAATCACTTTCTTTCAATGTCTATTCCTTCCTCTGTTCAGCAGCTACTGTAGTTAATCTATATAAACATTGGTCGCTTTATATGACTCAGCCGTTTTCTTTTGTCGGAATTGTGGAGCTATCTTCGACCAAACTAGTTAACCAATTCTAGTTTTAAACGTGACTGGCAAACAATTTCAAGGAAGTAAATTGAAAATGTTTAGCTAATTTAAAGCACTAGCTAACCAGTTTCATGGCTCCAGCTGTAGCTTTAGTGAAATTTGAAATTTGATTAAATATTTTTTTCGCTTAATACCTACAGAGTTGTCCATGACATTAAAATGATTTGTTCACTTGAATAGTTTTTAGCTTAGATTTGCAAAGTTAATTCTATCTTGTAAATAAACTTATTCATTTGTGGTGCAAATAGAGTTGAAACTACATGTAACAACTTTTGTTGTGGATTTTAACAGATTATCATGATATTCGTTCTGTCTCCTCTCTTTAGACAACACTCTTCTGCCGCCTGAGCTGCAAGCAATATTTGAACGTGTAAGATCCAGTGCTGACTTCATGCCTGAGTGGCAAATGGAGGTGAGTTTAAGAATTTGGGTCGCCGTGTAGGCTTTTGGCAATAGCGTCTTAGTGTTCTGAAAAATGGTCATTTTCCAGTAAGCACAAGATGTCTTTGCAATGTACCCGCCATTTCCAAACGTAGTAAGAGCGTCCACGAGCGTCCATGGGACGTCATCATGACGACTTCTGTTTGCTGGGTTGTATCAAAGCACCACTGGAACAATTGGTCTCTTAGAAACAGATGGCTACTATGATATGACAGGCTTAGATTTGCAATGACGTTCTGCTTCTAGTTCATTTATCGGACTACTTGTATTTCAAAGTTTGTGTAATTCAACCTTTATGTGACCTGTTAACACTTTTGAGACAGGCAGTCACCATTCTGTTGAGTTGTGTTGGTCGTTATATATTTGCTATTTTTGTCTGCACACAGTGCTACCTCATGCTATTAAGCACTTGCTCTTTATTGTAGAAAGTGCTAGAAGGGGAGCTTGGAAGTAGCTGGCGAAAGCACTTGCGAGAGTTTGAACCTCGCCCGTTTGCTGCTGCGTCGATCGGACAAGTACATCGCGGTGTGATGCATGATGGGCGAGCTGTAGCTCTGAAAATACAAGTAAGCTCTTTCCCTGACATCTGCTTATCGTCAGGTCGCTAACTCGCTATTAGTGCATTTGTGTCTTGTATCAGAAATTGAACCCACAGTGTATGATTGGCAACCAAGTATTCTTACCTTTAGAGAAACCTAACTACATTTGCGTAAGCCTATTCATTAATAATACGTTTCCATGTTATGGTTGCTAACGTTCTCTTGCGCTCAGAGCCATTTTAAACCAAAGAGATTTAAAAAGTAAGCAAGATCTTTTGGCCTTTGCTTTGGTAGTAGACTCCTGAACTGTCCCTGTCACTCATCAGTTAGTTTTCTATTGTGCAAAACAAGAAGATTTGCATATCAGGTTAAAAGCTTGCTCAGGCTGTAAAATGTGCTTATGCTAATGCTGTTGTTCTTTGTTGGTTGTTAGTATCCTGGTGTTGCCGAAAGCATCGACAGCGACATTGATAGTCTTATGTCAATCCTCAAGTTCTCAAACTTAATTCCAGAAGGTATGTGATGTCAGAAGTCTTGTGTTTATATTCTGGCGTTAACGCTTTGATTAGCAATGATTAGTTATTTAGTTTTGTGTATTGGTTTGGTCTAGCGGCTTTGGCTGCCAGTCAGACGTCCCAGGTTCTACTCCAGGCCTAGCCGACACATATATTCGTTATATGCGTCTTCTCTATTTTTAACTATTGAGGGCCCAAATAGGAGACATGCCATTGGTTTATTGGGCTACCCTCGTTAAACAAAGTGACAGTTACATTTTGATTACTGTTGATCAAGTTCTGATGAAAGCAATCACCTTGTGAAATTTTCAAATTGAAAACAGACCAACCACAGAACATGGGACCCAGAATTCAAATGGTAACCAGTAAATTTATACTATATATTGCTTTGAAAGGCTACTTTCTGTGTGACGTTTTCATGAAACTTCTCTGAGACACGTTTGTCATTTATCTTTCCTCAGAATTTTTGCTATCTATATGAAATCTGGCCTTTGACGATGCTGGCTTTCTTCGTACTGTTGTTTTTTATATGAGAATTTCCCTATCCTATTCTCGTATACTCTGATCTTTCCCAACTGGATATGAAATGCAGGAAAATGGCTTCCAGTATGGTTTTACAGTGCAACCTTGTTAAAACACCAGGTTTTATCTGTCAAAACTTTCAATACCCAAGAAACAGTGATGCTCGTGATTTCTATGCCTTTCTTGTGTCTTTTGACGTGCCTTTCGTGGTGATATTGAGCCATATTACATAAAAAGCCGCTTGAGGGTACACTGTATACCAACATTACACTGTTAATCAGCATGGTTTACGGTCCGTTGATTTCATAATTTTCATTGATTTAAATTCTCATATCTCAGCACTGACTGATATAAGTCATAAAGTTACATGTATCGGTGCCGATGCAAAATACGTCCACATGGGTCCCGAAATTATTAAATCAATACATCAAACATTCATTTCATTCATTCATTCATTCCATATATTTAAGGAGGGTAAACCAGTAAGTCTCATAGACTTGTCTAACCTGGGTCCCTCACATTTAAACAGTATACAAAAGGCAATGGATTACTGAAAAGGAATAATAAGATAATTGAAAATTAAAATTTGTGGCAATGTAGCTAATTGTATGTTAAGATTATAAGCGTTTTACATAATTTACAACTTGCCATCAAAACAAAATTTTACGTAGCGTGATTTAAAAGCCTGCAAGTTAGGTGAGTCTCTTAACTCTCGTGGGAGAGCGTTCCATAGTTTGGCGCCAACTATGGACAGTCGATGCTGACCCAGAGTTGTTCACTGCTAGGAGTATTGGTCGATGTCATACCTTACTCTTGTTTTCTTTTAGGTATGTTTATCGAGAGTGCCGTCGATGTTGCTAGACGAGAACTAGCGTGGGAAGTTGATTACCTCAGAGAGGCCGAATGTACACTGCGTTTCAAGTGAGCAATACTCCATGGGTTTCTGTTTCTACGGTTTTAATTATATCCATGTACTTCTCAAAAAGAGTGTTTAAATCAGGGTTCTTGTTCTCGATCATTGCTGAAGTGTGTACATCTATATGAGGTGTTTAATTTAGTACCAGGTTATGCTAATTTAGTCTTGATTTGTATGTATGTATGTATATACCGGCGATTATTTATAGTAGCTACTAACTATTATTAAGCAATACACCGGCTTTTAGCTATCTGGCAGGGGAGGAGCGAAGCTCCCACCGAGCATATCTTATCGAGCACATCACGCTGAAAGTAGCTTATTTGCTCGATACTGCTGGAGTTGATTTAAAAATTAGACCCTTAGATAAGAAGTAAAGTGAACGCTGCTTACATGCAAAATGTTTTCAAAATCAATTTGGCAATTGCAATTTTGCATAGATTACATATAAGGGGTGTTCACCATACTTATGTTACTTAGATCAATCGCTTGCCATACGTACTAGAACTTTGGCTGTCGGTTTCTCAACAACTTATGGGTTCTAGTTGAACTGGTTGGGTCTGTTACAAGTGGCTACTTTGGCCTAGTTAGCATCAGTTCTTGTACAGTCTCAATGCATTTTTGGTTTCCATGTCCCATATTACGACACTAGAAAATTTGCCTTTGAGGTGTATTCAATCATACCCTTTTCTCTGAAGGTAAATTTCAAGGATTTTTCTTGGCTGGCAAAATTATCAATTAAAACTCAAAACATGTCATCGCTTAAATCAAATTGGATATCAACTCGTTAATTTCATCTGATTAAGTGAATGTCCTATAAAGCAGATACACCAAAACAGTGATTATTGACTTCAGAATAATAAGTATTACCAGTAACTGGATTCAGCTGTACTGTGATTGAGCCATTGTTTTTCTGGGTCATTCCTGTGAAGCGATTGACGTTTGATACCTGAGAAGCATTGTCAAATACAAATTGCATTGGGTGGAGCTTCTGTCTATCTGATCTCCTATTATTCCTTAATTTGTGTCGTGATGTCACTTCCTCTCTTCTTCTTTCGAATGAAGCAGAGAGAAAATGAATAAACTAAATACAAATAATAAAAATCTAAATATTGATGGTTAGTCCAGCCAGCCAGCGGCGTGTGGCGTCATCCACCGATGTCACTAATAATGTTTAATTTAAGAAATTGCTTTATTCTGTTTTTTATTGTGTTTTAACAGAAAATTACTCGCTGATGACAACGATTACTACATTCCGGACATAATCCCAGAATTATCGTCCAAGCGTGTGCTAACGTCTGAACTGATTCAAGGCATTCCTCTAGATGGAGCACTCCATTTAGACCAAGAGACGCGCAACTCGGTGAGTTGTCTTACAAGTTTCCACAGCTGTTATGAACTTGTTGGCGTTAACCCAGTAGTCTGCAAACTTTTAGATACTAACCCATTAGATGTTCAACATTACAGTCCTAACCTGTTAGACGGTAAACGTTTTGGTGTTCAACCGTTATTCGTTAAATATTTTGATGCTATTCTTGTCAATGTTAAACTTTTCTACGTTAAACGTTTTGATCTTAACACTTTCCCATAAAACAAGGATTTTTATCCCAGTATCTTACGTTGCTTTCTTTGTTTGTAGATATCGTCCCGGCTGTTGAAGCTGTGCCTTGCCGAAGTTTTCTCATTTAGATTCATGCAAACAGATCCCAATTGGTCAAACTTCTTTTACAGCAATGACACCGATCAAGTATGTGCTCGCAAACCTCCCCGCATGAATGTGATTTAAGCCAAAGAGCTAAGCTCAAATGGCAAGGCAGGACTGGCATTCCTCACTGCAACACAATTAAACAAATCATGAACCATTTTTAACTGGCAGCGATTGCACTTTACACAATATGTTAACAATGTAGCTAAATGTAATTTAGGTGAGGTCAGACTCACACCATAGTGCTAACTGCGATAGGGTTGTAATGGAGGCTAGTCTCTTTGTGGCACAATTGGTGTGGTGTGTCATCAGGCTATCAATCTCATTGCCACGCACATGGCCTTGATGGTGGGGTGTGAGCAGCAGCACCTCGCCATTGCTGCTGCCTGTGAGATCCTGGAACATGTGCTTTACCGCAATCTGTGCATTGGCTGCAAATCGCAAACAACGCTAGGCCTTGCATCACGATAAATATGACTGGGACGCTAGGACGCCAAAAACAACTTATCTATGGTGATGAGTTTAACATTATGCATGTAAATATTTGGAACTGCCACTGCGAATAAGCCGCTCAGGTCAGCAACCAGCCTAAAGCATGAGCTCACAGCACTTGACAAATAAAACAGCTCCAAACGTCAGCACGGTACCTTCCTCTTGTTCTGCTAGCTGGTGTGAAGTCAGATTGGTAAGAAAGAACTATATGCTTAGAATAGCAGTTGCTGCCATACCAGATCAATTTCACATAAGCGGAGACAGACAAATGAGTTTTGCGGGGCAAATCCATTCCTATTTTCAGCAAGCGCAATTTGCCATGCATCAGGTCTGCTTAAAGTGATACGACATCTCTCTGGAATCTCGACTATCTAATATTGTATTGCCTGTTGTTATGACATACCATTACACTGAGTAATGTGAAATAACCTAGAATTGGTGGTATTCAACCTTGTAAGCCTGACCCAAATAACAGATGAAACTCATTTTGCTTGTACTTGACCAACTTGTTTAATCTTTCGCTGCTTTGTTGTTTGGTCATGTGTAGGTTACCTTGTTGGATTTTGGCGCCAGT